>JADIOT010002601.1:7462-64823 GCA_018343995.1 Waltiozyma sp. UFMG-CM-Y6624
CAGTTAAGTGACATGGTGAGTCAATATATAAAGTGATGTGTGACTGTAAAAAAAAAAATGGAGGAGGTCGACTCAAGTTCCAAATTCTTGTCTCGAAATTTTTTTTTTTTTTTTAATTCATTGGAAGAGATTCTGAGGGAAATTATCTAATGATGGATAAGATCTTGGAATTGTGTGAGTGCTTTTTGGTACAATTTATTGCATGTTATGGGGGCGTTGCTCCGAACTTAAGTTATACGCCACCGAACCGGGCAGTATTAAAATAACAGTAGCGGGGGCTGGTAATTTCGAGTATTTGGCTCATGACCAGTTTAAGTACTCATTTCAAACTCTATCTTCTGAATTAGATAAAAGGTCAAGAGAGCTTACCTAGCTTTACATTTAGCTACCTACAACTTTGGCTATTATGTATTCATATCAGCTTACAATTACGTCAAGTGGCAGTTCTCTGTGTGTGTGGTTTTTTCTTTTTTAATTAATTAAAATTTCATTAGATTAATCTATCTATATATGTCTGATGCATTGAAAACAAAAAAAAACTCCCAAATAAAAAAAAAATTAAACCAGATATCCAGAATATCTGAATCAATTTAAAAACCAATAGCAACTAATGACCAGATAGCTTATAAATTTCTATAATAATAATCCCCGAATATGTAATAATATCATTAAGTAAACCTCAAACGAATAGACTGATCGCGTATACTGATCGAAGGAATATGATGGACAAAAATGAACAAAGTCATAAAGTGTAAAGCTCCTGAAGTTGAGGACAATTACCCACAAACGCGAATTTGACACTGCTATCACATTTTAAAGACTTCAACTTATTATAGTTCTCTAGAATAAGACTTAGCGAGCCACCGTATAAATCTTTGTTGGTTATTGTCAATCTCTCCAAGTTTGGCAAGTGTGTGTTGAACTCAACGTACTTGATAGGCTGGCTTGTTTCTGAGTACTGTAATAGTCTGAAGTTTGGTCTTGTTGTGCTCAGCGATGAAGTCTCAGTGATCTTGATATTTGATGCTAAGAAAGGACGCAGTGTTTCCTTGTGTGAAGAAGGATATGATGATGATGATGATGATGATGATGATGATGATGATGATGTGTTGGCAGGAGATCTGAAGTTTATCACGAGGTTTTTCAAATTTTGAAGTTGAAAATTATCCATTATTGGTAAAGTCTCAGATTCAAGGTTCAAAATCAAAGTTTCCAAGTTAGAAGTGATGATATCTTTGATAAAGCAGCGTTCTCTATGAACATCGATTTCCAATATCTTCAAATTAGGACACCTGATATTCTCAAATCCTGATATACCCTTGATTTTCAAATACTTCAAGTCCCAAAGAAATTTATCCTTGAATGTGATGATGCTCTTTGTATTGAACTCTAACAGTAATCCAGAAGCTCTATCAATATTTAATACATGCAAATCTTTTCCACAGATGACGCCACAATCAATAAGATCTAGATCGGCACCTTCAATGTTGATCTTCTTGTTATTCATGTGGATTTTCTTCAAGGTTCTTGAAGAGGAGGAGTCGTTTGAACTTGAAATCTTCAAGTCTTGGTTGTAGTCTATTAAATAGTTCCCACAGTCATTATTATATATTGGTTTATCCATGGGAAAACTGATACTGTGTTCTGATGGTAAATTCTTGATAAGATGTGTTGCCTCTGAACAGTTGCTTTTAGTTGGATGAAGTCGAAGTTCGGTGGCTGAATGGAGTGTCGAATAAGTCATTATTGATATTTATGGGGGGAGAGAACTAGATAATCGATATGTTCTATATTATTATGCTTATCATCAAAACTATTATTAAGAGATTTGATCTGGCTGGTTGTGGATGAGTGTTTTATAAACTGTGGTTGAATTATTGAGGTGATTCTTGTCTATTTAAATCAAGTGGTAGGTTATCTATCTATATGGTTGAAGTGAGGAAAGGCTTTCAAGCTTCCAATAAGTTTTAACGTCAGTCCATCCCTAACTCCCAAATCACACATACAGGGTCTTTCTGAGACTTCTCGGTTCCGTTGCAACTATCTGCTTTTTATTGAGAAGCTTGAAACTGCATGAGCGATTAAAGGGCTGAAGTTCTTCGCCTTTAAGCTTTTCGGATTTTAAAAAAAAACAGCAAATGATGTGGCAAAAGGACTATTGAAACTCGACAATTCTTTCCAAAAGGACAAAATATCAAAAGTATTAGCACAATTCATTAAAAATAACTCGCTAATTTATTTGTTCCTTCCGTTTTATTTTTCTTAAAAAAAAAAACCTAGGTGGTTATCGGCGTTAGAAGATATATGTATAAGCGAGCGAGCCTGGTAGATCAAATAATGCGGCATATGAATCAACTGACAATTTTTACAACACCTGTTGGTTTCATACATAGAGTTTCAAGATACAAGATTGGAATGAAATTTGGATCTATTCCTGTGTTCTCGTCAAAATGAATATCGGGATGCTTTAAGCCATTCAAAAACTTGTTTATATAATATGTTTTTCTTATTGCTTTCGTATTTTTGGGGTCTTATTGTTGGCTGAATCTTAAAACGGTTAAATTTTCCCGATTGTTTATATAAATTTTCATTTACCAGTTCAAATGGTCGTCAGTAAGGTACTACATGCATAACACCGATCTATTTGTAGAATTTGGGTTTATGTAATAATTCTTCGCTCGGGAATCGGCCGGCATTCCGGATTTATTATAAATTTTTACAACATCCTAAACAATTTCCACTTTAAGAGTCTAGAGAGATTATTCCAAGTAAAGATTATAAAGATAACTTCAAGAAAGTACGATTCTGATTATATGTCATTAAAATTTTCACAGGTTAAAAGTTGCAACTTTGCAGGCTTAAATCACACCCAAAGGCACAAACTGCATGATAAAACATCATGTTGCAGAATTATTGGCAGGATTAATAAAATAATCGGATTCCGATTTCAGATTTCACGGGAATAAGAACTTTAAAAATAAGGAATAGTTTTATGTCTAATTTTGAAAATTTTGGGTTTGTTTGTTTGCTTGGTTTTTTTTTTTTGTTTAATTCAATTGTTTAAAGTTACAAGAACCATAGCGTTGTAACTATTCTACATTGTTCTATTAGAGCACATAGATTATATGAGTATATAATCTGACAAACTTTTAGTGAACGCTCGTTACATCACATCATCTCTAACTTAAATCGACGCCAATAATGGAGGATTCACTTGTAACGACTTCTAGACTCAACTTATTGGCTTCTTTGTCACCAGTCAAAGTCCCGTCAACGATAAAGTCTTCATTATCCAAAGTCAAATCAAATTGATTCTTCCAAAACCAAGATTTCGAAGATTTATCATATTGAATCAATTCGATACATCGTTCGGAAAGAGCAAGAATCAAATTACTAGACTTATCAGTGATCAATTTTGTAATATTACCATTCTTCATATCAATAAGCGTGGAAGTTTCCTTTCTTAAATCCCAAACTTCGACAACATTATCACCAATAGCTGAGAATAACCAATAACCATTATTACCGAATTTTAAGCTATGAACCTCCATATGTTCATCTTCTGCAATAGTTGGGCTATTACTTCGGAAAGTAGAGGCCAAATCCCCAGTTCTTAAATCCACCAAAAAGATCTCACCAGAGTCTGAACCCATTGCTATTAAAGCACCGTCTAAATGGATATCAGCACATGTAACGCCCGAAGGAGCAGTGGCAAAAAAAATGGTCTCTGGCTGTTCCGATATAGTATGTAGTGCATATTGACCATTTGTACTAATGGAGATAACTAATGGAAGAGAAGGATGGGCAAGAAGTTTGATGATTGCTTGGGTTGTGTTAGATGGTAATTTGATATCATCAATTAATATTTCACCAGTGGTAAAGCCAATAATTGTCCTATCTTGATGTTTAAGAATTGCAGAAATGTACTTGTTCTTTGGAATTTGAATATCTTTGATAATAGAAGATGTCTCGATGTCAAAAACAGAAGTGATACCTGTTGAGGAAGTGAGGTAAATTTGAGAGTTGTTGATACCGGTAATGCTTGAATTGATTAACTTTTCAAATGGTTTGTCATGAACAGATTGTTCAATTGATGATAATTGAGTTGTGACGTTAACCTTTTGTTTAGAAGCTTTGTGGACAGCAAATAATTCATTATTGGCTTCAGTAATCTGATTAACGATTTCTTCTGGAATTGGTCCAGATGTGACTTGTTGGATTATTGGAACTTTTTCTTCTTCGTCACCTAATGGTAATTCAGTTTGACCACTAATAGATAATGTCAAATCTTCTAAAGCCTTTCTGGCTTCGTCTCTTTCCTTTATAGTTTTAGCAGCAACTCTGACAGCAGCATCATGATGATACAAAGCAGTTGAAAGTTCTTTTCTAGTATCGTCTAATTGTTTCGTTAGTTGAAATAGTTGTAAGGCAACGGAGTCCCATTCGTTTTGTAAAGCAGATAATAAAGAAGGAACAGAGTTCAACTGTGGCTGTCTTGGAAGCTGGTATGGACTCTGTTTGATAACTATAAGTTCATCATTCGATAAAGGTTCATTTGTGATGGGGTCTTGTTGATGTTGTGAGATATACTGTTCGATAAGTTCCTTTTCAAATATAAGCCCACTTTTAGGGGACACGACAGGATGTTTTGGTAATTGCCCAGAGACTGTGAAAAATAGATTAGTTATTTAATCTTGAGAGAAGGATGTAAATTGTGTATGTACTTACTTGCGCACTGCATTCCTTTCTTCTTCTTTGATTTTTTATCTAAACTTTATTATTGTGCTGTAATAACAAAAAAAAATTGAATTAGTGTAAACAAAATCCAAATTATTTATGGTTTGTGTTTTTTTTTTTGGGTAGTATAGTGTACGGAATAGTTTTGGACACGACCAACTAAAGGATCTGTCCCACGTTCGCGGTCACCTTCGTCCAACAAACAACCAGACATCTCTATCTAAATTAATTGGATGAAAGCATATTTTCGATAACACTGTTATTACTGGAAGGGGCTTAAAATATTGTGTACATCATTGAATTGAATATTTTATCTGGTTCTAGCGTATATCTCAACTCTTAACTGTATCAGTGTCTATTGTTTGTTTTTTTTCCTATTTGCTCAGGAACTAGAATACATCGACAGCATATGACATCCAGGCATAAGATCAACAATCCAATGGATGAAGGTGGTAATTATTCCGACCACGAGACGGGATCGATTCCTATAGAGTACGAATACAAAGAGAAACCGTACTTTTCACACTTCGCAGATCAAGGTACAGACGAGCTTGACTTTCTTTCCAAGTTGGATCTTATTTCTTTCCCCAAATCTTTCACTCAAAAATTTTTAAAATTTACATACCAAGTCACACCATTCTTACTTCTCTTCCACTTCATCAGACTTTACATACAACCCCTCCCTGTCACATTCTACTACCCAGATCTCCCAAATGCCTTTCAATCAGCATCTACAGAAGAGTTGACCGAACTTAATGTGGAATTTTACGACTTGCAAGATTATGCCTCCAGTTCAACCGGTTGGCAAAACAACGAAAGAATTCTATTTCTTGTTCCATTAAGAGACGCATCACCACATTTACCTATGTTCTTCAATCACATGAGAAACCTTACATACCCACATCATCTTATAGATTTGGCGTTCTTGATCTCGGATACTTCCGATTCTACAGTTCCAGATCTTAAACGTAACTTACGTGAATTTCAAAAAGATCCAGTTTTAGCATTTGGTCGTATTGAAATCTTTGAGAAGGATTTCGGACAAATAGTGGGTCAATCTTTCTCAGACCGTCATGGTTTTGCAGCTCAAGGTCCACGTCGTAAAAAGATGGCTATTGCTCGTAATTGGTTATTGACTATGGCTCTCAGACCAGAACATTCTTGGGTTTACTGGCGTGATATTGATGTTGAAACCTGTCCAGGAACCGTTTTGGAAGACTTGATGCACCACAATAAAGATGTTATTGTCCCTAATATCTGGAGACCATTACCAGATTGGCTGGGCAATGAGCAAGCTTATGATTTGAATTCATGGCAAGAATCCGAAGGTGGTATTGAGTTAGCTGAAAGATTGGAAGAAGATGCTGTAATAGTTGAAGGTTACCCAGAATATGCTACTTGGAGACCGCATCTTGCCTACTTGAGAGATCCAAATGGTGATCCAGAAGTTGAAATTGATTTGGATGGTATTGGTGGTGTCTCTATTCTTGCGAAGGGTCACGTTTTCAAACATGGTGCTATGTTCCCAGCTTTCTCTTTCAAGAAACATGCAGAGACTGAAGCTTTTGGTAAGCTTTGTAAGACTATGGGATTCCAAGTTGTTGGATTACCACATTATGTTCTGTGGCATATTTACGAACCATCCAGTGACGATTTGAAGCATATGGAATGGTTGGCTAACGAGGAGATCAGACATCAAGAGCATTTAAAGAATAAAGTTGTCTATGATAAGTCTTGGAAAAGTGCTTTTGAAGATGTCAGTGAAAAATGGGAACAAGAGAAATTTAATGTTTTTAAGAATACCGATCTGTCCAAATTAAACTTGGGCTCTGTTAATTGGGATGAGGTCGATGAATATTTGACAGCTGACTATGATGAAGATGATGATGATCTTTTCTCCAAAAATCCTAAGACAAAGGATAACCAATTCATGTTGAACTTCGACCAAGCAAGCAACAGGAAACTTGAAAAGGATGTCTTACAAAAACTATCCAACAAAGCAGAAAGTTTTGGTAATGCTAGACATGAAGTTGTCTTTAGTGGATTTAATGGCTATGGTTCTGCCTCCAAGAGTAAAAAAATGAAGTTCAAGAAGTTTATTGTCGAAACGGAGGAAACTGGCGGAAATAAATTATCTCCTGGCTCCACCAAAGGACAAACTATCAATGTCGAAGGTGAGTACGATGTTAATTCTGAAAAGGTTGTATCCAAAAACAAAAATGCTGCCTCCTTTAAGAAACAATCTGGGTCTGGCGTTGAGAAAGATAAACAATTATTCAATGATCTTGAAAACAACAAAGCTGCTAATGACGGGGAAGAAGAAGGTGGTGTTGAATTTAAAGATCAAATCTCCATTGAGAAGGCTTCAGAGTTGAAACAGAAGGCTAAACAAGGAATAGTCAAGACAAAGACATACTACGAAATCGATGAAAATGGTGCTACGGTTGGGACTATTTATAAAACCGTCGCTGTAAAACCAACAGCAGCTGTTAAACCTAAGAAAACAAGATTAGTGGAGGTGGTTGACAATGAGAAATTTGTTAAAGAAGAAATTTTCAAAAAATAATTAGTATTTATCTTGAATTTGAAGGTAAAATCCGACTCCAAAGTAATCAAATCACAAAATTTCATATCATCACGTGACGTTTTAGCAATTAAGAAGAAAAAAAACAAAAAAAATTCGTTGGAATTTCAACATCTCGATTCATCTTATTGGGCAATATAGGTCCGGGGAAGACTTAATAAATCTAGCATACTACAAAAAGTTATATTCAAAAAAAAAATTATTCTAAATTTTTAAATATGTATTCAAAGTAAAAATTCCCTATACTTCATGATGTTATGACCTTCTTTCATTTATTTTTTTTAGGTCTAAATTATATGGAGTTTTTTTTTTTTTTTTGTTGGTTTAGGGTTGTTTTGGTCTAAACAGTCCCCAAGCCTCCCCAACCCGGCGCAACCCCGCCGCGCTGAGAAGATTTTTGGGGGGCCGACAATTGTTACATGCTGCGTTTGTCTGGTTCACACACATTAAAAATTCAGTCACACGAAGTTAAAGTATTTGTAGATTCTGAAAAACTTTTTTTTTTCCCTCAACTTTATCTTAATATCTTCCAATAGTCAGATTAATTATATTATCACCTCTATTATCACTTCTATTATCAGTCGCTAATACCGCTATATCGTCTCTAGATATTCTTGATAATCCTTCCTTAAGTCGGTATATCAAAGGACTTTCTCTCCGTACCCCCGGTATCCCTTACCCTTAGAGATTTTGTAAACCAACATCATCCATTTTAACACTCCCCATCCTAAACAGATAATCAACCATGATGCAAACCGCAGATCTTAATCCATCACTTTCGAACTCTTCTACCTTGACTAACAACTCATTATTTCAAAGAACAAGGCCAGGTTTCAGAGCTCAAACACCAACTGAGAAAAGCGTTACAAGTGCAGGAACAATGAACTCCAGTTATATCAGATCATTAACCAGTCTATGCAACCAATTCATAAGGGATAATAATCATCTTGGTTTAGCTTTAATAGCTAGACAGAAGGGGATTCCGGCTTCTCTACGTCACAAGGTTTGGCCTATTCTTTTGAAGTACCATCCATATGTTATTGATCCGTACCTTAACGCCACTGTTGAGAAAGACTCTGACAATGAAATCCCAGTTAACAAAATTAATGCTGATTTAATGAAGTACTTCAGAGTACGAAGCAAATGTGATAAGGAGCGTTCAAATTCAACATCCACATCCAATTCCAGAAATGGATCTATTCCAAGTTCCCAACCGTCCTCAAGCGGATCATCCCCTACTCCTTCTGAATTGAACCAGTCGGTAATTGAGAATGAAATTGTCAAGATTTTAAACGATTCTATCCATAAATTCTTCAAGAAATGGGGTGCCATCATCAAATATGATTCAGGTTTTGCTTGGATCGCCTTGAATTTGGCCGAATGGTTCCCTCCAATTCCAAACTCAAGCTTTGTTCTAATTGGTCGTGACGTTGTAAATAAGAATGACCATGTCAACAAACATGTGATATCCTTGGATGAGATCCAAGACGTACCAACCTATGACTATATGGAAGCCTTCAGTGATTACACCAGTGAATGTGGTAGTGAGGATATCATTGATGATGTAATGAATCTAAAGAATAGCATGGGTCAAAGATTTAGGTTGGACGACGCTAGAAGCGTATCTAGTCATGATTCTGAACTGAATAACACCAGTATGACGTTTGCAGAGGTTTATGAAAGATTGGTGTTGGTACTTTTACATTCCAATGAACGTTCTCAAGAAGAAGAAAAAGACGGTGATCGTGATGACAATGGTAATGAAATCCATACTGATGATGTCACTCCCCAAGTAAGTCATTCAGAATCATTCAAGAGTTCAGATTTGATTTTGCTTCGTCAAGAGATTTATTTCAAATCGGGAGAGATTGATAAACGTATTGGTTTCTTTCTTAAGGCATGCAACAAACTTTTACCAGAACTTTACAAATCTTTTACAGAGGATGAGATTATTAATAACAAAAACCGTTGGTTGACTTGGTGGATTAAGTACTGTGGTGCTAAGGTACTCAATAAGTTCGATCGTGCCAGATTATGGGACTCCATCGTTGGTTTCCGTTTGCCTAATCATATATTCGAGAAATATTCAGATCATGAACTTTCTTCGAAGACAACTAAGGCTTATAACAAGTTCTACAACAATGATATATTTCAATTCGACAACACATACAGCATTGAGTTTGACTCTGATTATTTCTGGTACAAACCCCTTAATAATCCAATTGATTTGAAATGGTCTCAGTGCGATTATCAATACCAAGTAATCTTCGTTTTCATTTCAATATTGATGAAGAACGAAGGTAAGTTGATGGAATTCGATAATTTTGAGGTGTTGGAGTTCTTGGGGAATTTGAAGAAAAAGAGTATGTACCATAAGAACAATAACGATGATCATATTAATATTAATTCCTATTTCGAGAAGATTATGCAAGATGCCGGTGAATTATGGAGAAATTGGTTGTGGAATGAAATTAGGGATGATATAATTGCCAGTTGAACTTTAACCGCACTAGTCTCTAGAGATTTCCATTTTTTGGTTTAGGGTGGGGTTTTCGATTTAGGTTTTAGGTTTTTGAAAATTTGTTTTCTGTTTTTTTGGTTGTTTGTGTTTTTTTTTTTTTTTTTTGTTTTTTTTTTTTTTTTCTTTTTCAAGTTTGATTTGTTCGTTTTATTTAATCCATCAAATAAATTAGGTATCAAGGTTTCGATATCGAATTAATTATATCTTATTTTTTGAGTTTATTAATGTAACTGTATACTATTTTATGCATCATTTGGATCTCCTGCCAGTATATACCCCTCTTAAATTGTAATTTATTATTTGTAAAAAGAAAAAAAAAACCTGTTATCTCTATATAAGTTTTAAAGAATTTTAGACATGTTCAGAGAGTATTTGGACCCAGTATTTCCAAAAATTCTTTCGTATGTTATCATTGAATCTCAGTTATATTTGACTGTTGCTGATTGTTTCTTCGAGCTGAGCCCATCTGTAATATTTTCAAAATTGTTTGGATAGACCTCTCTTCTTTAGCATAAGAAAAAAAAAAAAAAGACCCAACTATATATACTCATTGACAAAAACCTTCCTCAATAAATCGTTCATTATTTCACTCAAGATTAAAAACTTTATCTTGAACAATTTTAGGTCATAATTGATTCAGAAAATGCGTCTAATTGTGCTTTTTGTTCAGCTGACATACATTTCCGTTTATAACAGTAGTGATTTGACTTGAAAATTATGAGGATTTGGATGCTTCTTGCGATCATAAAAGCCGGGAAATTATATAAATGGATCAATTTGTGATCAAATAACCCTAGAAAGATTAATCAGCTCCTTATTATTAATAAAATAGCCTCCAATAATCTCAATATATATATATATATATTATTCACCTCCATTGTCTGACGCATTGGCCCAAAGCATAAGATACAAAAGGCTCGCTAATTAACTTCTTCTTAATCTCCATTCTTAATTTCACTTACCATTTTGCTACAAATCTTCGTTAAAAGCAAGAAATTACCAAACTCTTGAATCAACGCCTTGGAAGTTATTACGGGTACTGCTTGTAATTTAAGTGACTTATACTATACTTCAAAAGAAATTTTATTCGTTTGAGTTAAGAAATGTTCTGACAATTGCAGATTCAACATAGATGAAAATACGAGTGAGCCATATAGTACCCTCTTAATTATAGTTTATAGTTTACATGTACGTAAACTTTCCTCATAATATTCCAATATCAAGAGACTCTGTGTGTTTGTGTTAATATTTTCGAGTATGCTCATCATATTATTTTGGATATATATATCATTATATAAAACTAATTAAGACATAATATGAGGGGTTTTTTCATTTATAGTAACTGAAAATTATACATAATGCTATTAAAGTAAATTTAAAATTTATAATAAATATTCTAAAATTTAAAATATCCATATTATAAAAATAAATTAAAATATGATAAAATTAAAATAAAATATATATTTATTTCAAAATAAATTAAAAAAAAATCAAAAAAAATAAATCACAACAAAGCAAATATCTATTTATATTAGTTCAACGTGAATTTGGTCGATCTTCGAATTTTTAGAATTCATTTAGAGTTTAGGAGGTTGTCTTTAAAGGTATTAAGTATATTGTACAAGTTCTTCCCTTTTTTTTTCATTATTAGGGTATATAACATAATAACAAATACTCAGCTATACTTTTAATCTTTATAGAGACAAATAAATTCCGATAAAACCTTCTTTCCACAATCTTCAATAAATTCTACCACATGAAATAATGATTATAGACAATTCTTTATACAAAACTTCTTTTAAGAAGAGAACTAACAAATTTTAATAGTTGGTTGAAATCAAAAACTCTCGGTCGCCAAGTTGGTTTAAGGCGTCAGACTGTAACGTTCCAACAATATAGTAATCTGGAGATCGGGCGTTCGACTCGCCCCCGGGAGAAGTTTTTTTTTTACTTATTTTTTTGATTTGACAAAACAGAAAATTTTATTTACGAGTTTAATCCTCAAAAACCATTCTTAAAATACAAATCAATATATATATATTATAAAATGTTATAAACCAACACTCCGTTTATGCATCTAATATAAGTAGTTATCCATTTTTGTTACTGTCCCTTGTTATTGTTATTATTGTTATTATTATTACTGTTATTGTTGTTATTATTATTGTTAAAATTTTTCCCATTTTGCTGCTGTTGCTGCATTCTCTGCTGTTGGATTTGTTGTTGCCTAGCCTGGATTTCTTGTGGTGTCAAAGTTGGGTTAATCGGGTGAACCTGTGAACGAGCCTGAGCCTGTAATTGGGCCTGTGCCTGAGCCTGAGCCTGAGCCTGAATTTGTTGTGGCGTCGGTACCATCGTACGACGCGGTGCTTGTTTAATTTGCCTAGCATGTAGCTCCAATCCTTGATTGGTTTGATTAGCAGGCATTGAAACAACATTTGGACGCATCTTAAGCTGGGTGTTGATATTCATATTTGGAGAAGCCGAACGAATGGTATTTTCTTCTAAGATCTGCTGCGGAGTTGGAACAAGGCCACGTTGTTGAGTTTGTGGAGACTGAGATTGGGATGAGCGTTGGTTATTCAAAGCACTATTAACAATCTTTTGATTATGCGTTGTAAGAATCTGGTGAGCAAGAGTCGTGACTTGCTCTGCACTCCAAGAAGGATTCTGTTTCTTGATATTGGTGGTTAACATGGCCATATGCTTTCGATCAAATTGGATCTTAGGAACCTGTTCGACAGAAGGACTATTGGACCGTGGAACAGTAGAAGAACTGGTGATACCCGGAGAGGAAGAAGCCATTTGTATGTTATTGGATGTAAGACGAGCTGAGTTTGGAACCATTTGGGGAACACCATCAACAGAAAGAGGAAGCTGAGCAGCCTGTTGTTGTTGTTGTTTTTGTTGGCGCTGTTGCAGCTGAAGTTGATGTTGTTGTTGAATTTTCTTCTGTTTCTGAGCTTGCAAAATTTGTTGAAACTGATCAGGCGTATATTGTCTATTAGCATTAGGGCTGGTAGATGATATCATTCTCTGCTGTTGAGATATCGCACCGGTTTGTCCTTGGATAACGTTTGTTGCACCCATCTTGTTACCCATAGGGGATTGGACAGTAGCACGGTTAAGAATAGCCTGTTGCACCAAAGGTGACGCGTTCAAAGATGCTTGTATTTGGTCTGCACTTTGAGGAGCGACCTGCATTTGAACACCAGGTTGGGAATGTCCGGTATGGGGAACACTATTGATGATCTGAGGAGCTTGAGTAGGGCCATGAGAAGTATGAGATGAGTTAGATCTAGCTTGAGAGACAGGGGTTCCTATACGTCTTTGATTGATACCATTTGGAAGTTTCTTACTGTGTTCTTGTAAATACCTATCATGCATATCCTTCTCCCTTTGATACTTCAATTGCGATAAATCACCTGGTGTTGGAGTTGTTGATTCACGAATCTTATCGTCAACAAACTTTCTACTTTGAACAGGATTTGGTCTAGCAATATTTTCACTTTTCTTCATTCTTTTACGAACAGCATCAAGTACACTGGCCCATCTTAGCTTCTTATGCCCTCTTTGAATAGAATCAGGCCCAACCCCTAAAGGTGAGATACGTCTCTTAGTGGTCGCTTGTAGCTGATGTGCCGCTTTCAACCATTGCATAGCATTGTGATGATACTGTCCCCTCATTTCATTGATATCAAAAGCATCATTCAATTGAATGTATCTTTCAAAACACTGCCAAGGAGATCTTCTCTCAATATTTGACAAATACGAATGTTGTGTCATCCTTTGCTGTATATGAGCAGAAACAATACCCCAGTTGAAAGAGAATTGATTGACATACTCAATCAACCTTTGATCTTCTTCTGGAAGCCAAATAGCTGGCGCCCTTGTGTCCAGGTATTTGAGAAACGGTGGCTCTGGCGGTTTGATGGTGGCACTGATTCTTTTCTGAGAAGAAAAACCGAAAAGACCCTTCTGTTGACTTGGAATAAATGGGGTCTGGTCCTTCTGTTGCTTAGAATAGATTGTATACCATGAATCGTCTTCGATAGGAACGAGAGATCTTGAAACAGGAGCCAATGGAAGCTTTTCGAACTTGTCATTAAAGAAATCAAAAGAGGTAAAGGAAGGAAGGTTATCCAATAACATGCGGTCATTATGCTTTAAATCGTCAATTTCTAAAGCAGGTTTGAATATAGAGATCTCATCCTTCTTAATTTTTTCGAAATCTTCGAAAGAAATATCTGGTAATTCACGGGGTTTGATTTCAGCCGAAAGATCTGGCCTGCCAAGTATTTTGGAGATATCTATATGTTTAGTTTTTGAGAATTCTTCATCACTTTCCAGCGTATTCCCTTCCTCAGCGATACCACATTCTAAATCTTCCATTTCAACATCTTCATCAGAAGAAAGGTAATTGATCGGGGCAGGCTTAACGCAACAAACCCTACCATATTTCCAAAAATCCATCACAGATTCCGCAATGAAGGCACACGTTGCTATTTTGAACTTTCTCAATTCCCTAAAATCTGTACTCATCCAATTCATTTCGGACATAGTGTTGTCCCAATGAGTTCTCTTCTTACCTGTTTTGAATGGATCCATATACTTCGTAGGTTGTCTCAAACTCCATTTACCTTGCCACTTGAGATCTTCAATACGTGAATGTATCACATTGATCTTTCCTTCTGTAAATGCACTTTCGAAAACTGACGTGGTGACAACCTTATGGGCAGCCGGTAGTAATTGGGCCAATGGTAGGGTCTGTGCCAAATAATATAATTCAGCAAGAGGCGTGTATTCAACAATCTTGGCAGGAAGATTTTCTTTAAGAACCAAAACCAACGTTTCAATCGTCTCAGGACTATTCGGATCAAAAAGAGACTTTTTCTCATGAAGAACTTTTGGCTTCTTCGAAATTTTATCAATAATTGCCTTGTGTGGCTGAATTTGTTGAGATTGTAGCTGCGGGATAGGTTGCCTTATCAGTTCACTAGTGCTCGATGTTGTAGATGAACCTGAAGTGGCTGTTCTTGTTGATTGTTCTTGAGAAAGTGTATTTGACTGTGATTTTCGTTGAGAAATTGCATCGGTACTCAGTTGAACAGAACATTTTGGAGAAATTTGTTCTTCTGAGTTCACGGCAGTGTCGTGTGGTTTTGATCCCAAATTCGAAATAACTTCATTAGATTCTTCTGACAACCCTGTAGCAGGCATTGGAGATGCTACTCTCTGGGTATTTTCTTGAGATTTTGTGGTCTGCGAGCTAGCTGGTATTTGTGGAGAAGAACTGGAAGACCGCTGGTTGTTCAAATTCTGAATTAATTCTAAACCTTGTTTGTTTTGGGATTCAACTTGAGCTTGGGATTGTGAAAGAGACTTCAACTTCGTTACTAGATCAAGATCTACTCGCACTTTATTTGATGCTGCAGCTGGATAAGACTCTATTGCGGGTATTTCTGCGGTGGAAGAGGATATGGTTTTAGACTGTGTCAACTGAGATTGTGATGATTGATGGTTAGCTTGAGTTGAAGAAGAGTTTATGGACTGTGTGATAGAATCCTTGATATCAGGTTGCTTCTGCTTCACTACTGCCGAAGTAGTAACAGAAGAAGACACTGTCTGTGATTCCCTTAGAATTCCTAATTCCTTATTGTTACCCATACTAACTAAGGGTTTCACTGAGACAACCATATCAACATCCCTGTTCAACATCTCCATATCGAATCGGATCCCACGCTCTAGATCACATCTCTCAAGAAAGCCCTCTAAATCACTTTTGACAGCTTTCACTTCATCTTCTGTGGTAATTGATCGAAGTTTTCTAAGTGTGGCAACAGTGTATAGTTCTGCAATCTTTCGCTTTCTTGTTGTAACTATCATCGATGCATCTGAACGTGCTTGTTCTATGCTAGACAAACGTAAGGTATCCAATGGTATACCATTCTTCAGATTAGACTGTATGGACAACTCATTATGTAATACAGCTGGATCAGAGGTGATAACCTGACTTATATTGGTAGAATTGTTGTTGTTGTTGTTGTTTGAGTCTTGTTTTGTCATTGGTCCTTGAATATGTTCGAGAAAAAAAAATGCGGGTTCGCAAGGCAATTTTTGTAGGGAGTGAAGGCGGAAACTATAAGTTCAGAGACTTTTGATAGGACAATATTTGTATTTCAAAAGGTGAACCGTGAAATAAGTGTCTCTTCTCTACCCTTGAAAGAAGCAAAACAATTGAATTTGAATGTACAGTGGCTTTGTTTGGTTAATTAAACGCCAATCTACCCTTTGTTTACACTACAACAGGCAATGCTTTTTTTCCGTTGTTTTTTCACCGCCAACTGCCACAAGGTTTTCCAGGTCTTCCGCTGACAGACCTCCAAAATATTTTGAAAAGGTGGCCGCGCGAAAACGAGTTTGACATAGCAAGAAGCTTCAGGATTATGTCATCTCAGAAAATGGAACCTGGAATGCACTTACTCTATGTTTATTTGATCTCCCGGAGCTAGCGGACTAAATTGCTTATTGATAGTATCACAATCACCAGAAAAAAGAGATAGACAAAACATTGGATAAGTATCATTCTTAATCAAACATAGTATACTTAAACTATTCAAAATGGCTGTATCATTTCAGGAACAATGTAACGCAATCTTAGATGATATAAATCTTTTTGAAGAGGATAAAGTCGACATGGTCCAAGAACTTGTTACCAAGAAGTTTGGTTCCAAGATGTCGGATAAGAAGATTGAAGAAATAGTCTTAGATATCATGTGGAAACATATTGATCCAAACAAAAAAAGTACTCCCCGTACAGAAGAAGTCGCTGCTGAAGAGTTCAAGGTGAAAGTTGATATTCCAAGTCTGGAAAGACGTTTGCAATTACAGAAGGAACTTTTTGAACTTGAAGCAGCAAACGAAGCTGAGCGAAAGAAAAAGTTCCAAACTAAAGTGCTAATCGAAAATTCTAGGGCTAGTAATGAATACAGTGAAATTGTCAAAAGAAAAGCCGAGTTATATGGTGATTCCAAAGCAGAGGTTGCTGAAAACCTTTCGCCTATTGATCAGATTTTTAATATGTTTAACAGATCTGTATCCAAATCAACGATTGAGCAAGCCCTTAAAAGTACAGGCTACAATCTTGTTGATGCGGCTTCGTTAATCATGAAGAGGCTTAAGATCGACAACCTATCCACGCAAGAGAAGACACCACCTGCAGAAGACCAACACTCAAATGAGCCAAATCCTCATACCAAAGTAAGTTCATTACATTACAAAGCACCATGCTCATTTCTTATGAAATCCGGATCTTGTCTTAGATCGGACTGTCCATACAACCATGACTTGAAAAACATCACATGCTCTTATTGGTTAAAAGGTAACTGCTTTAATAAAGATTCATGTCAGTTTAAGCATAGTCTAGATGAGATCAAGTCTATTACATCTGTATCTTCATCTTCATCCAGTAACAATAACCCTGCTGGGTCTATGAAGTACAACCCAAAACAATCCAGTGTTTTTGTACCTTCGTTCAACGCATCAAAAAGCACCACTTTTATTCCAACGTCCTTATCAATACAAACAGATAGACCCAAGATCGTTATTACTAAACCCCTAAGGAAACCTAAGTACACTCCATGGGAAAACACCGATTTTTCCAGCCATTTTAAAACTTACATGGCACATAAAGCAGTTGCGTTCAAGCATGAGTCACACAGAAAGAAGTTTGCACAATCATCAACAGAAGCTTGGAAACATAACAACTCTCATGAAGCCAAAAAATTAAGTGAAAAAGCAAGTAAGTTTGAAAAGAAACATATTGATGAACTGAAACTGGCTGACGATGCTTTAGCTGCATACTCTGATACATGTGACGATGAGATTTGGTATGAAATGTATGGTCTTGAGTTTTCCGATGCTACTGATGAGCTTCAGGATAACATCAACGAAGTCAAGAAAAGCTTCAGGAAGGGATCTGTTACGATTTATCTTGTAGTGCCCCCAATGGCTGATACTTATGGCTATAAGAGAACTACAAGACCAATTACTCATTGGCTTGAGTCTGAACTTTACAGGTTCATTACATTTCCCCAGGGCTCTGCCAACAATTTTGGCGACGTTGTGGGTATTGATCCATGGAGTATATAGCTTGAACAATAAACAAAATTAATAAAAAAATATTATATTTATGAGAATCACAATTTCACAAATGTAATTTATTAACAGCATTTCATATGTATATTACTTTGACACAAGTGAATTTATCTCCGAGACCAATTTATCATACTTCTCTGTTAAATCAATCAACTTCACTTCCTCTCTGTTTATACCCTCCTTTATCTCAGCAGATTGACTTGATAGTGACTTAATGTTTAATTTAAGATGGTTTATGTTTTCTTGTAATGTCTCATCATCTCCTATGATTGTTAGATTGGGCATAGAGAATTTCGTGGAGTGAGTGGAATGGCCTCCCAGATCGACTAAATTTAGTTCACCAGTTCCCCATTCGTTTAGATCCTCTTCTCCAATATCCATCTGTGCTTGATACATATCATGTTTGATCTCCATTTCTTCCAGTTTCCTCTGCATCAAGATTTCCTTCTCTGACAAAGGAAGCCTTCCATCATCTAAAATATGAGTTCTGGGAGCTATTATAGGCTCAATCTCTTCTTTCCTATCCGATTTCGTTACGTCAATTCCATCAAGTTCATTGGATACATATGTGAAGCTACCAGTTTCGCCTTTGGAAATACTATGAATATTTTCTGAGCTCTCACTCTTCTCAGAAATTGATTGCTCATGATTAAATATAGGAGACCCTACAGTAGTAGATGCCATTTGTAATTTTTGGGTGGCCATTTGTTTCTTAATTTCTTCTGTGTTTAAAAAAGAAGATGTTCTCTCGTCGTCCTCAAAATGGTTGAACAACGGAAGGTTGGGTATGAACTTCTTCTTTTTAATAATAGGTACCTTGATGAGCTCTAGATCGTCGTCGTCTTCTTCTTCTTCTTCTTCTTCTTCTTCAAACAGTCTCTGATTCAATACGCCAGTACTACTCAGTTTATTTTTCTTTGGTACAGATTTATTAGAATTTATTTTAACTCTTGTTAGATTAACTTTCCCAACAACATCATCACCTTCATCATTTTCTTCGCTATCAGTTTGAGGTTCTGAGATAATCTTGATTGATTTAAGCTTTCGTGTGCTCATAGTTAAAATTTTAATTATATATAGTAATTGACAATGTCCTCAGTATTCACTTATTACTCCGAATTTAAAATCACAATCTATAGATCTCAAGAAAAATTTCCATACAATAAATATATATTAGTTAAGACAATTGTAAAGTTAATTTTCAAAGCCAATTCCGGTAATCTTCATTGCCACCGGAATTTGAGTCGGAAACGTTCATGTTCAATCGCAGACTGCGAAGAGTATTAGTTAGTATGAAATTATATGACACGTAATTCCACTTATTTTTGAGTCATATCAAATTAACAGATAGTTTAGCTATACACTAAATTTTGCAGATATTTAGTCTTTAACCAGCCTTTCTTAGAATCTATCTGACTTGATATTATGGCAGAACCTTTGCCCAATGATGTGAGTGCAATGTCACGATATCAACATTTCAAAAACAAGAAACAAGACTAACTATCAATAGAAAACTTCCTATTTTGTTCTTGACGTCACTGCATTTACCGAGGGGCTTGCTAACATTAAAAGATGGGTCGAATCTGATAAATATGACACTAGACTCTTTGTTCCACAGTATAGTAAGTCCATTATTTGATTGATCTCAAAAGGATTCATCAATCCAACCGTTACTAACAATTTATATGTATTAGCTATCCATGAATTGGATTTTCTAAAGAAGGGGCACAATATGATTGCCCGTAATGCCCGTGAAAGTATTCGTTTTATTGAATTAAAAATCTCAGGTGATAACTATAACATTCAAAATAATAAATTGATGCTTGAATCCCCCAAAGATACAGGCCCATCTTGGAAAAAATGCTTAAAATTTAAAACCAGAAACCCTAACATAACTGATTTTCCTGATCACCATTCAGCACATGAGAGTATCAATGGCTTAATTAACCAAAATGCCGTCTTGAAAAAAGATGGCGAGATTATGTACGAACAGGACTTGCTTTCACAAAATGGAGAGGACGATCTACAAGAACCTCAAAAGAATCAATTGATCTCAAAAGCAGAAATACCAAATCGTTACAAATCCTTACTCAGAAGACTCATTCAAAAAGTTCATGTTGAGGATTTGAATTGGAAGCTCGTTACTGATGACCCAATTCTCAAAATCTGGTGTGGAAGTTTTAATATTACTTGTGTTAATGTTATTGATGCTGATTGTCAAATGTTTAGCAAAAGCTTGCCCTCTAATAATTCTTGCAATGACCCAATCACTATTGCCCTTTCCAATGTGTCAATTAAGGAATCTTGTAACATTAGTCCAAAAGCTACATCGCAAGGTCAAGAACCTGAGAACAACAACACAAAAAGTAAAAGAAGAAGAGGAAGAAGAAGAAGCAACAAACAACCAATCAAAGAAACATCTCACACTGATGGAAATTCTAATCCAGAACAACAGACAGTCTATTCTAAAAACACTGATGGGTCTTTCATAAGAATTGAGAAATACAACAACATCAGCTATGCCCCAAGGGGTAATGGTGAGTTATGGACCCCATAATTCTTTCATATGTCCCATTTTCGAACAAGGATTGTTGGCATTATTATTATGAAGAGAGTGTTTTTTTTTGTTCTCCCACAGACTACAGTTAGATGTAATTGATATCCCAGCTCTTATACTTAGATAATTAGATCAAATTATCTTACCATTGTTTTGAAACACCTGGTTTTAAACAAGCTTGATCTTCAGATTATTATCGTTCAAATGGAATACAATCACCCGGCCTGGATTAGAAATTTCTACCCTGTAACTTTATGATTGTAAAACGTGATGTCACTGAGTCCCATAGAACTGTCATGCGGATGTTTCCATCAAAGTTTATGTAATTTTACTGTCAAAAAATGGACTGAGTGAGCTCTAGGATGTCTTTTTATTTTATATAGTCATTAGCCTCATAAGTAGATATCATGTGAATTAATCGGAAACAGTTGAGTTACTTTCAACTTCTTCATAAATTTTCTTCAGATCAGCCTGTATATCCATAAACCGCCTCTTTTCACTAAATAAGTTGTCATTATTTGTCTCAAAATTAGTCATTTCAACGACTTGTCTTTTACCATTTGGCAAAATACAATCCCGAAAGATTCTTTTGAAAGGATCGCATTTATATAACCCGTTATCAAACGAACATTCGAATTGAGTCAACGACTTTAATTGACATTTATTATCCAAAGAAGACAATATATTCTTTAGTTTGTACGCCCTCAGGATTTCATCTTTCGATAGGATAGGAGTTGGTGGCGCCATTGTTTATTTTGAAGTATCAAGGTATCAAGGTTGTAATCTTAAGTGGTTCGGAACTTATGAATTTAAGAGATTTAAGATAGAAAAAGCTTCTTTTAATAAAATATTTATTGATGAGTTGTTGAATTGCGTGAAAATAATGAATTCTTCATATTTATTGTTATATCTTGCCTCATCTTCAATCTTCAATGATTGGACAAAGTCAATCAGAGTCCAATGATTCGCGACCTCCACTGCCCCTAATTTATAATCATGTGACTGACAAAAGATGGTTGTTAACTTATGAACAATCAACTGTCCTTGAGTTGAGTGCGGGAATTTATTTTTCAAAGGACCCTGAATGGAATTTATTTTATTGATGAACGAGATGAATACTTGGCATCGAAAGTTTTAACCTGATATTTTTGTCTTTTTCGGCATTTTTTTCGGTTTTGAACTTTGTAACTCTGTATGATGCATATACTATTTACAGGCTTTGCTCATCATATATATTATGAAGATACAAATAGCTCATTTCGCCACCTAAAAAAATCGTAAATCTCAATTTATTTTCACTGATTCTCACTTCAATCAATAGTGATTGTTAATTCTTTTCGGAACTTCAGCTAATATATTGATTTGATCGGTTCGGAAGTCCTTTAAAGATTCTCTACCTTTGTCAAGCTTTTTTTCTATTCTATTCTATATTTTTCTATTCCCGCGATTTCCGATCCTAGAGTTAAAGTTTTCCGTTCCACGACAATCTTTGCTTAGTCATTCAAATCATGATGTTACCTTTCGCGAATCGAAGTTCGGTGCCTAGTGCTGCTGCTTGTACATGTTAAGTTCTTAATCAATTATCAATCAATTAATCCTAATCTTTAATCTAATACTTTGTTGTTCGTGAAAATTATTCCGATACCATCAACATCTTCAACAGGTTGTTCTTGGTGAGATTATCTCGTCCCGCTCTATTGTTGAAAAAATAATTACGTCAAGAAAGATAAGACCCGCGGACAAAATACGGTGCTGATAAAACTACAGTATGTCGGTTATAGGATTTTCCCAAAAAGGAAGATTATTCCTATATATCCTGATCCAACGCATATTTCCTGATCGTGTGACCCAAGAAAACCAAGACACAAAAGGTTACCCCTAGTCAAGTAAGTTGGAGATCTCCAGAAGTTTCTGCATGCAAGGTACCTAATATATCTATTCTGAAGTATACGGTCTACAAATTCCAGATGTTACAAGTATATAAGGCAGCTACTTCCCAATACCAATTTACATTTATATTGGGGAAAATTGCGAACATTATTACTATATACATTCAATAGATTTACCAAGCATCAAAATGTCTTATCACGAGCATAAAGATGATGATTTCTCCTTAATGAGAGATCTTCCACAATCCTTCTTAGCCTTTTTTAAAGATCCGACAGAGAGAGCTCGTAAAGAAATCATCATAGGCAAGAAAGATCATGAGATTTCTGAGCAAACCGAAGAAGAATACCAGAATTATATAGAAGAAGTTAACAAGTTACCAAGATTTCGAAAATATCTCCCTATTTTTACTGCTGGTTCAGGTTTATTTTCAGAAGGTTACATCAACAACTCCATTGGAGTTGCCAGTACTTGTCTTACTATTTTGTATCCGAAAGAGTACAAGGAATCTAATGCCATTAGAAATGTCTCATCAATCGCCTTTGTTGGTATAGTTCTTGGGCAGTTAAGCTTTGGTTATATTTCCGATTACCATTCCAGAAAGACAGCCATGTTATGGGGTACTTCTATTTTGATTCTCTTCACTATCTTAGGGGCAGGCTCCTGGGGTGCAAATGGGTCCGTTAATGGCATGCTTGCCGCTTTGACAGCATATAGATTCTTTATGGGTGTAGGTATTGGGTCTGAATATCCTTCTGGTTCAGCTGCTTGTGCAGAGGCTTCTGCTTTATTGGCACCTGGAAAGAGAAACAGATATTTTGCTTTATTCACTAACTTTATGATTGATTTGGGGTTCGTTGCCTCTTCATTCGTTCCTTTGGTTTTGCTTTGGATATTTTCCCCTAATCATTTGACTATCATTTGGAGATTAACCATTGGGATAGGCGCCATTCCTCCTATTTCATTGTTCATTCTTCGTATTTATTACAAGGAAGGTGATAATTTCCAAAAGACTAGATTTAAAAAAGTCAGTGTTCCATATGGTAAGATTATTAGATTTTACTGGTTTAGACTTTTTATCATATCAATCATTTGGTTCATTTATGACTTCTGTGCTTATGGGTTTGGGTTGTTCTCTTCCTACATCATTGCAGAATTGTATGATTCAGATGATTTATACAAGGTTTTTGGATGGAATGTTGTATTTAACTTATTTTATATTCCAGGTTCATTTTTAGGAGCTTTTGCTGCAGATTACTTTGGCCCAAGAATAACTTTAGTCGTTGGTGTATCTTTACAATCTATTGTTGGTTACATTCTGGCTGGTTGTTTTGAATCTGCGAAGAAGCACATTGGTGGCTTTGTTGTTGCTTATGGTATCTTTATGACATTAGGTGAGTTTGGTCCAGGTGATAACATCGGGTTGTTGGCATCAAAGACTTCAGCTACGCCTATTAGAGGTCAGTATTACGGAATTGCTGCTGCTATTGGTAAGGTTGGTGCTTTCATTGGTACCTATTGTTTTACCCCTTTGACTGATCGTCATGGTGTTAAGTCTGCTTGGTGGTTAGCTTCATCTTTGGGTTTATTTTCAGCATTCTTGGCTTTCTTTTTATTACCAGCTGTAGACCAAGGTGCTATGCAAAGAGAAGACGCTAAATTTTTAGCCTATTTGAAATCAACTGGTTTTGATATTACTCAATTAGGTGTTGAAGATAATGATCATGAAGCAGACAATAGTTCAAGTATCGAAGCTGTTAATATTAGTTTTGAAATCCAAGATAAGTCAAAGGACTAGACTGTGTTTCTTGGCTTTCAAATGGTTTGTAAATAGAAATCAATAAAAGCTATGAATTTAAAAGTTCAGACTTAAAATTAGGTTTTCATCATATATCTGATTATCTATAAAATTATATACATATATATATCTTTCCACGTAAATTCAAGACTTCCATATATAGTATAGACCCAAAAATTAGTTTTTCATATTATTACTTTATTGAATTTAAAACAATTTACTTAGGAAGATAACTCTACAAATAGCTACGCGATGCAAGACCCAAATTACAATTACTCAATATGGATGAAACATTTGTCCTGCATGTCCTTGTATACATTTTAATTGGGCTAGAACATCAATGTTTATCCTCTGTTTTTTTTTTCTTTTTTTTTTAGTTTAAACATACGGTCAATCAGTGTGGTTTTTAAATGCATGTTCATGTTATTGTATTGGGGGATTACTTTATAACTCTATAATAAAACTATGTACAAACGATGTGAAACCCCATCATGACGAATTAAATATATGAAGTAAACAAACTTCAAAACTTTTCTGAATCTTTCTCAAAAAAAAAAAAAGATAAATAAAAAAAACACGAATCAATACAGCTCAGTCAAGATTATCAATCATACCATCAATCAAAACATCCGGCTTGAAAGGCCATAGATCAAACAATCTTGTAATTTCCATAATTTCTTCTGCAGTTAAATTAGAAACAGGTGTATTCCATATTTCTGGTTTAATATGATTGCAGAAAAAATCAGCAGCTCCAGGTCCTAAATTCTTAAGGGAATCCTTTAAAGGAGTCTTTTTCAAGATCATTATATTTTTGGAGACGTAATCCCAAGACATCATATCACCGATATTATGATCTTTAGGGTTGATTTCCAATAAAGTTAAAGGATTTTTTGGCCCAGTAACATCCATTTCATCATATAGAAATGGCGAATCGATTTCCAGTTTCTTCTGTGGAAATTTTTTCAATCTACTCGAGTTAGCAACAGCAAGAATATTTGAATCACTGAATGCTTCTCTAACAATTGAACATTTACCTCTTGTCAACATTCCAGGTTCTGCCAGAAGCTTTATAGCTGACAATTCAGGAACCCATAATAACATCCTTACATTGCCAAATCTCTGTAACCAGTTCTGGTTACCTAGACAAGCCAACCACTGCATCAGTAGTCTTTCCTCGTTAACTGTACCTGTGACGAGTAACTTTGAGTGTATATGATCTCTTGATTCATAACCTGGTTGAAGGAGTGCGGTCGGTTGTGGTTCGGTGATATTAAGGTATGATTTCCATTCGTAGGGACTTGCTGTTACAAGTTCAAATGTATGTGATGAAGGTAGCCCAGAAAGATAATTGTTCGTATGTGCCACATATGCCAACCGGTGTTCCATGAGAAGATGCTGTGATGGTTGGAGTTTGTTGTGAAGGGCCGTGGAAAAAATTAAATTGGATGAGTAGAGGTCAAGAATTTTGAGATCGTTGTTGTATTCTTTGTAATTAAGTTTATCCACTATCTTTTCTGGAAGTAATAAGTTAGAATCAATCAGTAAAAAATTCACCAAACATATTTATTTATATATATATATATATATATCAGTCAGTTAAAGAAAGATATATATCAAATAAATTTGAAAAAAAAAGGAGACGTACCTGCAATATCACCATTTTTAAGAAATGATGAGTTGTAATAGTTCTTAAGCTTGACACCTCTGGGAATAGGAACCTTAATAGCCATAACCTTCTCTAAGATGCTAGTGAATGAAAGAAAGAAAGAAGAGCTTATGAAGAACAGAAATGGTCCTATATCTTGATCAGTTTTCAATATCTTGAGTTCAAGTTATCCAATTTTTAAAGTTTCTGATGAAGTTTATAATTTCTTTTCACCTTCTTAGTTAGTGTGGTCCGTAACGAGATGGGTGGAATAAAATTGAGGAACTGTCAATTATTTACGGGCGTAGTCACTATTGTATTTAGTGTTAACAGTTATGGCGACAGAAGAACGTAAAATAAACAAAGATCAACTCTGAAGCGATCGATTACCTTAAAGAACTTAATTTATTTTTGACTTGAATAAAAAGGACATAAAAATATATAATAATCATTTGCAAGAATATATATCTAAGATGGTAAAGATCAAACTTAAGAAACCAATCAAAAGAGATGAAGATTCTACTGATACTGTTACTAGTGCTTCTTCTCCAGCTCCTTCATCCTCAATTTCAGCAACATCAGGGCCAGAATCAAATCTTAAAAAGAAGAAGATCAAGATCAAATTGAACAGACCCTCATCTGCAACCACTACAGGTACACCTTCAAGTGCAGTTTCTTCACCGATGCCAGTGGTAACGGGGAAATCACCGAAGACAGTAACGATACCGTCAATCAAAGTAAAGAAACAAGGAATCAAGATCAAGCTTTCTAAACCAATAACGGGTGGGATTAAATCATCCAAGACTGGCCTTCATACAGTGAGGAAGATTCGGGTAAAACCAACAAGAATTCCAGGTGACGGTTATGATTCTGAGGCAAGTGATATTGAAGATGATCCATTAATTGAAGAAGCATTAATTGTTCGTTTTTTACCTGACGCTGAATTAGATTACGTTCGTCATTGTGTTGATACTGGAGACTTTAAGAACTTTGTTATAAAATGGAAGGATAGATTCCGTGCTATCATTAGAATCAATGATAGTTTATACGGTGCTAAGTTGATGAAATTACCTAATATAATTGAAGCCAATAAATGTTTGGATAAGAAGAATATTTTCAAGGCAGTTGATGTCTCGCAAATATTGTTAGTTGTTAGACGTCTTGAAACTGAGAACGAAATTGACACAATTGAGGTTGTGGAAGATGAATATTACCATAGTGGTATAACACCACCCATGAGAGATGTAGGGAAAACACGATTCAGGAAGACTTTGACTAAATCACGTATTGAGAAATTGGAAGCTAAAGTTGATGAATTGCTACGTTTGGATAGGGAAGCTGAGGAGACTTCGTATGATTACGTGGATGCTGAGTCGATATTACAACAAGAGGCACTGCAATCATCTGCTCCTACCCCTGCTCCGACAACTGTTCACAATGGAATTGCACCTGAAGACGAGAACATGGGAGATATTGATGATTTAGCAGATGACTTGGAGATGGAATTAGAACAAGCATTAGAAGTTGAAGAAGACGAAGAGGGTGATGATGATGAAGAAGAAGAACCAGATAGAGATGATAATGATAACGACGAGGACGATGATGATGATGAGGACGATGATGATGTTGAAAGTGAAAATGATGGTGTTATGGCTCGGAAGGTGGAAGTGAACGAAGAAGAACAGCACAATGCCTTGTTGAAGGACGAACTTAACGAATTGTTGACGACCATTGAACAGAACAAAGCTAAGTTGGCCAAGACAACGAATAATTTGTTGAAGGGGAGATTTGTGGATAGTATCAGTAAGTTAGAGAAGGAATTGGAGAACAAGATGAGGCAGTTGAAGGCGGGCGAGGACAAAGCCAGACTGAATAGAAAGAAAGAAGGGTTTGAAGACGATGAAGATGAAGATGATGCCAATGATTCTCAGACCAAGAAAATCCAAGATGAAGATGATGAAGACGAGGAAGATGAAGACGAGGACGAAGATGAAGACGATACAAAACCAAATGTTGATGGAGGTGATGAGGATGATGATGTCGATGAAGAGGATCAAGAAGATGTTGATTTGTTCGGTGATGTCGATGTAGACAATCACAACAATAATGAGGATCAAGCAATGGGTGGCATGGATGATAACGATGACGCAATTGCCGCCTTAGGATTGGACAATAATGAACAAGGCGAAGACGATCTTGATGATTTATTCGGTTAGCTACTTTTAGAATCTCCTGCATTTTAAATCGAACATATATAGCTTGAAATCTCTAAATCCAGCAAATACTACGTATATATGATTGTAATTTTGTCCAAAATCCTGAATCTTTGTCAGTTTTGCTTTATCTACGAATAAGGAACACTGTTGATATTTTTCCAAATCTTTAGTACAAATATCATTAATTATGTAATAGGTGATCAGTGTTGTATCAGCTTTAGAGTTAAACAATGAATTCCGAATCTCATGAGATCCTGATTCTTGAATGACCTGATCAGTACTAGGGGCTCATAATTATGTTTTTTTTTGTCCAACGGCCAACGGTCGGACATTTGACGGTGGAGTTTTTTTTTTTTTTATTTTATTTTATTTGGGTTGGGGCCATTAATTGACATATTCTGATGCCCTGATGGCCATGGACGAGGGACCTTTAAAAAACAAAATTTTTCAACAATATTCAACCCATAACTCTAAAACTAATATTATACCATAGAGAGAAATAACAAAAAACAAAAACAAACTCTACTATTTATCCGGAAAAATACTGCACAATATGTCAAAGAGATCAGATACTTCTAGCATTGTGCTCGACAAGAGGAAACAATCAAAGACATTCACAAACGAATACGATGGGTACTCTCCAGAACCGAATGACACAGTTCCAGTGATCGACATAAACCAGATAACACCTGAAGAATTCCACTCTCAATTCGTCCTTCCAAGAAAGCCCGTGATCATTGAAGGCCAATTGCCAGAGTTTCCAACTTCTGCTTTACAATTCCCAGATATTGAAAGCTCATTAGATTCCGATGATCTTTTATTGGTTGAGAAGATCAATCAGGGAGGGTTTGGGTCAAGTCAAGATAGAATTAAAATGCCCTTCAAAGAATTTATAAGTAAGTTGAAAGAAGAGGGAAACCAATACTATTTGACTACACAATACACTGAAGATGATCCAGATAGAGATCAATTAGAAATCGCGGCATCCAGTGATGAAGAAGAGGAAGAAGGCGATTTATTTGGTAATCTAAATGGCGAATCATTTACCCCACCAGGGTCTCCAAGTCCTGGAGATGAAAATCTTGGAGAAGAATCTCTGACAGAAGGGGAATCCTCAGACGCTGATTCAATTGATTTCAACGATATTCATGATGATTTCGATGAATTAGAAGCTGATGGCGAAGGTTTCATTGGTTCTGACTTGGAAGATGCCCTAGTTGGCTCAAAAGAAGAAGAGGAGGATGACGAAGATATAATCACTAAAGATTTACCAGGTGATCCATTAACGATCCATGAGGCTGCTAGTCGCTTTGAAGAATTGATCCAAAAACCTTTACCTAATGCATACTTAAACCATAATTTACCCTTGAAACCAAAGTTATTCTCCAAATTGACAACTCAACAGATTAATATTTGGATTGGATCAACTAAGGCTTCAAATGGTAATTTACCATCCTTGAATCTCTCAAATTTACAGATCGACCACACCAAGCAAGATTTAGGCCTTGGAAGAAAGATGATCGGTGAAGGTATATCATCTGGTCTACATCATGATCACGCTGATAACTTATACATTCCATTAAAGGGTCATAAGAGATTCACGATTTTCTCTCCAAAGGATACAGCAAACTTATACACTGTTGGAAATGTCAACAAAGTGTTCAGTTCTGGTATCATTGATTACAAGAATGACGAGCATGCTCCTTTTTGGAGACAACTTAGAGCAGACAGTGCCATCAAGACTGAAGTGAACAAATGGATCTTGGACAATGAAGATTTGGAAATTTCAGAGGAAATGAGAAATCAATTGATTGATGAATTGGAGGCTGAAGAAGATTTGATTGAACAAAATGAAAATAAGTTCAAAGATGTCAAATTGGATCCACCTTCCTTTTCTAAAATTCCTGCTTCCTTACTTCACTTGGATGATATCCCTGAGTCAGAATCTAAGGTCAAGGATCAATTACAAGAAGCTTTAGAAACTAAATATCCAAAGTTGTTAAACTGTAATCGTTTAAAGGTTAATTTGAAACCGGGTCAATTATTTTTCTTACCATCTGGTTGGTTCCATGAAGTCACTTCTTTTGGTGATGAAAAAGATGATGACCACATCCATATGGCCTTGAATTATTGGTTTGCTCCTTCAGATAATAAAGAAACGTGTTACTCTGATGATTATTGGGCCCAAGATTTTGAAAGAACTTTAAGATCCTGTCAATATTTGAAAGAGAAGCTGAACAACGCGAAAAAATAATTTACTGTTATTACAATAACGAAACTAATTTATGCTTATGATAAGAAATTATATAGATAAAAATGATCTAATCAGACCAGGATAAGACCCACAGTTTATATTAAATGGTCGCATGTTGAGAGTTGTAGGGTTGAATCACTCCTCTCACGTGTATTATTGTAGGGCTTTTATTTCAGAAATAAAACACCCGAACATTCCCGTGGGATTTTGCAAGTTAGAAATTTCCACAAAGGATGGTGGCGGTTATTAATCGCCATTCGTGGTAGCGCGATTAGGAATCCTGGAAATAAAATAGAGCCGCTTACGCATGGAAGGTTAAAAAAAGTTTTCTGGGTCCGAAATTTACCCCATCTAGTCAAGACTAGTAGTGTAAATCTCAGAATGGCATGTTATTGTTCGGATCTTACCATATCGGGCTTAACTTCTATGCACTGTTGTTCATTTTTCAGCTAGTTGTTGCCTAATTTGCTTTTGACACAATTGGCGGTAGTTATGCAGCCCCACCTTTGCAGTTTAGGTGGGACCGTTTGGATTTGGCAGTCTTTTGAAAGAACGCTGCTCTAGGAGGAACGATAGAGAGGTAGGCAGAGATCTGTTTTGTCTCTTCATATGAACACACTTGGTATTAAGCACTTTTAACTACCACCATGTGGACCTTAAAGCCTACTATGTTTATTCAATCTTAATTACATGGTTATCTACTTGGGTATTAACTACACAGATCTCAAGATATTCAGCATTAAAAATCATTCCTTTGGCTACCTTATCAATTAAAAGGATCTCGATAAATTTATTATATCAGCATCAATCATTCATGATAATTCTCTAACAAGTACTTTATGGATCTAAAACAAATTAGCTAAATATTTTCCAGAAAATAGTTAATATGCTGATTAAATAAGGAGCCTCAAGTGTTTTTTTTTGTGCAAAGTTATCAGTTTTATGAATAGATAAACCGGGACTGATAAAATAATCGATATGAATTGAGGTATAAACACACATCTATCAATCTGTTTGCTACACTTTACTGTTGTTTGGAACCACTCTGATTGTCCTTTTGAATCTTTGGAATTTACTCTTCTTTCCATGGAATCTTGCTCATTTGTCGCTTATTTCAACAGCAGTAGACTTAAACATCAATGGTGATACTCTATTAGTAATTCAATTAATTCTTAAGATTACCCGAATGGGAATGGGCACTCACAAAATAGTAATTACTTATTGTCTCTAGCAGTTAGATCTAATGGTCCCACCTGTGGCCTTACCGATTCGAGATTTCCGCCCTGGTGCATAGATAGTACCGGAATATTCCCGAACCCGCGTGCTCAATCTTCAAACAATTAGCTGACAAAGCGACTCACAGGCTAAAACCAATTTCCAAAGGAAAAAAACCAATAAAAACGAAAAAAAGCGATTTCTCCCCATTCATTAAATTAGAAAATTTTGACACAACCCCAAAACTTACCAACCAAAAATCAAGGCTAAAGATTAAGATGTAAGATAAACTATGCTCCGGAATATACTTATCAGAGATATTTATGAATAGAGCTCGTTCCCACTCCCGGAATCCCCGTTATACCCATGGTGTTGTTTTGGTACATGTGTGATGTTCGGCTGTTTTTCACACGTCCCGTGCAGGTTTGACACATCTGTCATGAACTTTCCTCTAATATTGACTTGAACTATGGAATAACTCTGATTCTGGTGGAATGTAACTCAAAGATTTCAAATAACTAACTCTTTTCTTTATTTAGTGATACAAGCAACGCTTATTTTCAACCTTTTTCTTCCCTTATTATTTGTCACATTTTGTCTTCCGATCGAGCATCAGTACAACATCTAGGAGTAACCTCAAATTCCTTGGTAACATATACTATTTACGACTAGTTTAAGTTAGTCTAGAAATTTTGTCACCCATATAACTCTCTTTAAGGATCGAGTCTTTTGTTCAATCAACCACTTAATTGTGAGTTAGCGACCAAGATCTTGATTATTGGTTTCATTTCAGATTTCTATAGCAAGAACGTCAGTATATCTCAAGAAGTTCTTAAAGGTCCACTACCGATTTCACTGATACTGATTTCAAGCTTTTTTTATTGAATTTCTTTTTGTCTTTTTGTTTCCCCGTTTTTTCAAAAAAATCGAAGATTTTCACTAGTTATTATCTTCTGCCAATCAAACATAATTAATCTTTGACAATTTATATTACAAACATGGCTTTAGCTAATAGAAACCCGGTCAAATTTCCTGTCAGTGGTGAGGTCATATCAGCTTCACCAACATTCAAGCCTCGTCGCTTGAGTCTGAACAATGACCTTCAACCAAAGAAATCAATTCTCAAATCTCCAAAGTCCGATAATAAGAAAGAGGCTGATGATGAAGCTGTTTCTCCGACACATATTAGAGAATCCACTCCAGATAAGTCAACAAGTTCAAGTCCTGATAACATGTCAGATGCTTCTCCATCAAGTACGATTCCATCTTCTACTTCTTCTCAATCAACACCGCCACCTCCCGTTGTAAAGGAAAAGAGGGAAAAAGCCCCAAAGGAAAAGAAGGAAAAGAAAGAGAAGAAAGAATCCACTAAGGCTTTGATAGCGATTGGCATTTCTACTACTATTCCAGTGACAGGTGAGCGTCCTCTTCCTGAGAAATGTGACTCCTTAGATGATGATGTTTTATTCCAAATCTTTGCTATTTTATACAAATATGACGAGGCTCTTAAGGGTATGACAGTCAAGCAGATTTGTGATGTATTAATCGAATCTCACCCCGATATGGCCCAATTATCTACCAAGACATCAAACTTGGTCTCTGCTAAGCTGAATGCTTATGTTAAGAGAGTTGAAAAGGGAGAGAAAGACTTGATATATGCTCTTTCGAGAGAATGGGCCGATGCTTCACCAAAGCGAATGGTTTATGTTTATCGTGGATTACTGGCCGCTGATTATCAAGAACATGCTTTAGCGGCTATTGAAAGCCAACGATTAGCCAACATCAACAACGCCAATGCGGTTCTTTTGGAAAACCCAGTCACTACATCACCAGCCAGAATTGCTGATAAAAAGAGCATGTTTGAGGGCTTCAACCCAGACGATCAGATGATCTCTCCAGCTCAACATGAAATGAAGAGACGTGCTACTGCATTTGATTTAGGTATTAATAGAAATGTATTAGATGATCCAATTCAGTTGGATCTTACCTTACCTCAATTATCGATTCCATATTCATCTGCTCCTGTGGCAGCCTCTCTTGGATCCCTCAGTAAGTTTACCATGTCAAAGCCTAGCATCTATCAAGTTACCTCAAACTCCTCAAACTCCAACTCAACAACCATTTTAGATTACGATTTCGAGAATCTTGACACAGTTCAGGATGAGGACGAAGAAGACGAAGATATCGATGATTTCATTGGAGGTGGTCAAAGCTTCCATCATATCAAAACCACTATGAGAACTGGAAATAAGAGATCCAAATCTATGTCTTTCATTCAAAGCAAGAAAGGATGTCACACTGTAACAATTGCTGCTGCCTCAAGATTCCCAAGAGCCCAATCCAACACTTCTGGTGCTTCGACTCAAATGGATGGTGTCAAATCAGCTGGTCCTGGCCATCCTAGGTTTGATAGAGAATCAAGACTATCCATTTCATCTCATACGGCTAGACTATCACTTAAGGATGAACCTCCGGTTGCTCCTAAGTGGGTTAAAGCTGTCAGAGCTGGTTTCTTGACTCAAGATATTGGGGCCCCAGAAGATGTGTCTTTAGCTGAGTTGGATTCGATGTTTTCTTGAACAAGCTCATTAATTGCATTAGTTCCTCATAACGCCTCTCATTCATCATACCATACACATCTATTGTTTCTTTGTCATCATTAGCCCTGCACCACTCTGTTAAAATACTTTAATTCCGATGTGTATGTTTTTACGAATCATAATGAATTTCATGGCCTTCTTTGATAACTAAACTACGCGTATAAATTTTGTATTTTATAAGCTATTGACGTGTCACTGCTGTTTCAAACTGCATTCCATGCCAAGAAAATAAACAAAACAAAAATGAATATCAGTGCGAATTGGTTGAATATACGAAACTTTCAGAAAGGTATATAAGAGTTTCTCAAGTCATGACGTATTTTGGTCCATCACCACCTTCTGGGACGGTCCAGTTAATATCCTGAGTTGGAACCTTGATATCACAAGTCTTACAATGGATACAGTTTTGAGAGTTGATCTGGAACTTAACACCATGCTTAGCGGTTTCATCTTCGACATATTCATAAACACCAGCTGGGCAGAATCTGTTCTCAACACCTTTATACTTTGGATAAGAGATATCTGTGTGCTTTTCCATGTCTTGCTCTGGAATTCTTAGATGGTTTCTTTCGTTTTCATCATGGTAAGTACCAGTTCTGGAGACTGATGTCAAAATATCAAAAGAGATCTTACCATCTGGCTTTGGATATTCAATTTTCTTGTACTTTGATGCATCATCAGTTAAACCAGCATCGGACTTGTGGTGCTTGAAGGTCCATGGAATTCTACCCTTTAAAATTAAGGAGTCTAAACCAGAGTAAGCAACACCAGCGTACAGACCAAGCTTAGTACCGAAAGAAGGTCTCAAGTTACGAACTTCCTTCAACTCTTCATGGATCCACGAGCTCTTGTAAGCTTCTTCGAATGATTTCAAGTCGAGAGGTTCAGAAATAATAGCTTCTTCTGGATTATAATCTTCATCCTCTTCCGTCTTAATTGGTTCCATTTCAGAAATAGCAGAATAAATACTTTCAGCTGCAAGCATACCAGACTTCATAGCTGTATGTGTGCCCTTAACCTTTGGAACGTTCATAAAACCAGCTGTAGCACCAACTAAGACACCACCTGGAAAGTGTAACTTTGGAACACTTTGGAAACCACCTTCGTTTAAAGCTCTAGCAGCATAAGAAATGCACTTACCTCCTTCTAAGATAGAGGAGTAGAATGGATGATGCTTCATCTTTTGGAATTCTTGGTATGGTGAAACCCATGGGTTCTTGTAATCTAACCCAACAACAAGACCAACAGCAACTAATCCATCACCAAAGTGGTACATGAAACCACCACCGTAGACATCATAAGATAAAGGATAGCCAAGAGAGTGAGCAATGTAACCTGATTTGAACTTTGATGGTTCAACTTCCCAGACTTCCTTGATACCTAAACCGTACGTTTGGTTTTCCCGACCTTCTCTCAAGTTGAACTTTTTGATGACTTCCTTTGATAAAGAACCATGACAACCTTCAGCAAAGACAGTTGATCTGGCGTGAAATTCCATACCTCGTTCAAAGGTGTCCTTTGGTAAACCGTTCTTACCCAAACCCATATCTTTTGTAGCAACACCCTTAACAGAACCATCTTTATTGTATAAAACTTCAGAAACAGCAGTGGATGGGTATATTTCAACGCCCAATTCTTCAGCTTTTTCGGCTAAGTGCTTGACAACTTCCCCTAATGAAGCAATGTAATTTTTACCCTTGTTTAACATCTGAGGTGGTTCAGGTAATGGAATGGCATAATCACCGATCAAGTACCTTAAGGTTTCGTCTTCAACTAAGGTAACCATCTCGGGTGGCAATGCAATACCTTCCCCATTTTGGTCATAATACTCACTCTCTGGGAATAACTCTTTGAAAGCTCTTGGTTCTAACACAGCACCACTAACAATATGTGACCCCATATCACCTGCTTTTTCAAGAACAACTATTCTAATTTCTCTACTATCATTCTCTAACTGTAATTGTTTGATCTTGATGGCAGTAGCGAGACCAGCTGGACCACCACCAATGATACAAACATCAACTTGATCGACTGCTCTTTCTTCATTAAGAATTTCGATGATTTCTTCGTCAAATTGATCTGGTTGAACTTCTTCAGAGGAGATTTGTTTTCTAGCCGCAGAAGTAGTGAATAATCTTCTATTAATGGTGAATTTATTGTTGATGGATACAATATTGGTTGATTGTTTTAATATGGATGGAAATATTATTCTGTAATTCTTAGCTGATGGTCTGTTGATACTTTTGGAGCAAATTTTAGCCTCAACCAAAAGTTGTTTTCTCATAGACATTGGGAATATAACTCGGTCGAACTGTAAGTTAATATGAAATGGAACTGGAAAGATCTATGAATGATCGAAGAATATGATTTAGAGTGTTGAATATAAAAGGATTTAATTTCAATAATATAATGGTACGACTTCAAATATATATATATTAGTGAACTAATGAATTTCAAGTGGATACCTCGTATTATTTATATATTTAAAGTATCTAATCAAAGTTTTTTTTTTTTTTTTTTTTTTTTTGGGATAAATTAGTTGAAAATTAAAGTGATTCTAAAATGAGCTGTTTTTCGGATGTATGACCCCGAGTCCGCGTGACCAGATGATGACAACTCAACTTGATTGTAATTTAGTTTTGAGATACTTTGGCTGATCAGATTTTATTGAGTATAATGAGACAATACCTTTCGGGTTGTTAAAAATATAAGAAGATGGATGGATCAAAAAGAAACAAGCAATTAATTTTGATTTACTTTAAGCAGCTAAATAAAGAAAGTAGAAATATAAAATTTAATTTTTGTTAGCCGCCGAAAAACACTTATGTGGGGCCTACCAATCTGGCAGACAGTACCCTGAGCTGAAGCAACAGCCAATTAGAATTTCGAAGTTTGAAATCAAATAAAGAATCGATGTACGCGCGTCGAAGACTTTTCTCTTTGACACAATAGTTTCTTCTTTTGTTTCTAATTTAATTCCAATGGGTTATCTTCATGCTTATTTTGATCTGAAATTTGAACTTTTATCTATCAATTTTTCACAATTTTCACATTTTGCTGACCCAACTGACGGTTTTTACGTGACTTCGTTCGGGTGCAAACATCCATGATTCGGAGTGGTACAAACTTAATATATAGTTCTCAAGAGTCAAATAAATAATATCTTGTTTCAATTTTTTTTTTTGATTAAAACAACTATAAAAATTATTACAAAAAAAAAATTACAGTGTATCATCCAAAAGTGATAGTTTTAAAATAGTTGATACTGGAATAGCAATCGAATTTAGTACATGTAATATAGCCTAATCCAGTATAAACTATACAAGTAAGAACTACAGCCACTAAGCAACCCAAACATATAAAACCTTTTCTGATGACTCCTTCATCATATCCTTAGCTAAGTTCCAATCTTCTTCACTTTGTATAACAATCAAATCACCGTCTTCATCTTGATATTTTATCTTAGTGTTCATTGTGCCACCACATTGTGTGATTTTTCTTTCTACCTTGTTAATAAACTCTTGAACTGGGATATCTAAAGCTGTCATCATAGTGAAAAGATCCTTCTTGTACATCAGCTTGACCATGATGGAATTACTTAATGTGGAAGCTCTTACTGTTTCAGAAACTGACCTTTTGTTTTGAAATTCTTGTGTGGCTCTTCTTGATTGAGGGGTTTGAACCTCAGATTTGTGTCTCAGTATCTTTTCTTGATGGAAAGAACCGTTGGAACTTGTTCCCATTGTAGAATCTGAAGTAACTCTACTACCGTTTCCAATGTAAGAAGATCTATTACTTGTACCAGATATGGAGAAACCATTGCTTATTCTGTCACCATTCATATTTAGATTGGACATTCCACCAACCAGACCATCGCCACTGTTACTATTTCTCTGATTGTAATCATCTTGTAAGCTTACCACAAGCTTTCTGATACATTGTTCCCAGTTTGATCTAACTTCATCATTCTTAAATTTCATCAAGAAACAACCAGTATCCTTCATTCCTGACCATGAAATGTTTAATTGATGTGGATTGACTGAGCTTATATTATAGATGTTGGCGATTGATATACGCCCTTTTAATTCTAAACCAAGCACTTCCTGATTCAGAAGGTTTGTTTGTGATTTTTTTTTAAGAGCAGTAATGGATGGTTTCTTCTGTTGTGGTAGGATCTCTTTGAAGAAGATGATAATATTTTCAAACAAATATATCTGGAATTCCCGTTCTTCAGATATCTTGGAGTTGTCCTTGACAGAAACCTTGTCATAAAATAGCAATTCACCAAAACTCTGAACATTATATCCCTTCCAATCAACAACTTTGTCGTAAAGTTTCTTTAGAACTTCAACGTTCTCAACTCTTCTTTGATTTTCATTAATATCATTGGCGATCTTCTTAGCGATATCCAAAGATGCCATAAGCTCCGTATAATTAGGAGAGGAAGCATCAGTATATTTGATCAATTCTTTCAATAGCAATGGATATTTACAAAGCCTTTGAACAGGCTTTAACAGAAAACTCTGTAATTCAAAAGCGTTTTCAATTATCAAGTTTGTATTTGATTGCTGAAGAGGACTAGATGTGATAAAATCAATTGCAGATTTTTGACCAACGGACCATGGAATATAAAGCTTAAAAAAGGCTTGGGCATGAATGAAAACAGAACCAATTCGTTGATATTTTGGATCTGATAAACTGTTGATCTCAAAGGACACCAAAACTCTGCGTTGGAAGTCAATTATAGGGTCAAGATTTGGAAACAGCGTATAGACATCATCTGAGTTCATGATATTGTTTTCCAATAGTTGATCCTTATACTTACTTAAAACTTCCAAATCTGACACGTATTTTCTTTCTGTCTCTACTATTTCTCTTAGAACCTTGGACTTCGAGTCGCTAGACTTGAGTTCATCATCAATAGTGACATGTTTGAAAATATGTGGCGCTAAATCAATTGTTTTATTGACAACGTTCACAATTCTCATGAAATCTTCAGTGTTATCAGAGAATATGTTAGAAATGGTAAACAAATCAGAGCTATCAAAGTTGAGATGTTCCGTACAAGCCAAGATAAATGAATATATGGACTTCTTGCAGATCCTTATATCATCTGAAGATATCACTGGAAGTGCCTGCGATGGTTTAATCAAATTGAATATGACACACAATGGAGATCCTTGTTGGAAAAGTGTCCATAACTGAGTAACAGGGTCACAGTTGACGTTGGCGGGTAGTACACCTGCATGGAAGGTATTTAATGGAGCAATTTGCGAGGTTGAAGTTTCCTCACTGATATTACTGAAATTTGAGTAGGCGCTTGTTCTGAAGTTGTTGGAGTCACTGGATCTTAAACTTGTACTTCTTTGTCTATTGACACTAGAGCTTGATGAATTTTTAAGCTGTGATAAAGATAATGCTTGGTTTTCCGAGAGCACCTCGGCAGTAGAGTAAGACAAATTGAGATACGGTTTTAATTGTGGAACCGTTTCTAATCTTCTTTTTAATTTCAAACAAATGTAAAAGAGAGAGTCTTCGTTCGTGACCTGCCTATTCATAAGCATTAGAGTATTGGCATTTCCCGAGTTTATCGTTGGAACCGATAATGTGGAAGATGTGGGATTGAAGCCAACAGGACTGGGTATACTAAGGATATTTGGAGTACTATTGTTGTGAAGTGCCGATGTATTGATATTGAGACTGGAGCTATTTGATGAATTGAGCAGGTTCGATGTCGATATTGACTTCATGGATATATTGCTCATTAAAGTGCCATTATTAGCAGATTCTGGGAAGGCAGCCATTTTTCTAGAGTAAAGTTGTTCGAAAAGGATGATAATCAATGATTGTGAATATAAATCGAACCTTCAAGGTTGTTAGAGAATGGTATGCGGTTGGATGTTTTTACAGAGGAAACCCAAGAACTATAAAAACAGTGATAGATACGACAACGAGAAACACAAAGAGAGAGATGTATATATAAAACTTTATCTCTGGTTATGAAATCAAGGAATTGTAAAAGCAGACAATTATGGATAAGAGAATGTCGCCCCTTTTTTTTTTTTTTTTACTGTTTACTATTCTGGGACAAAACCTGCTGATAGATGTATAAATTTATTTCTGCAACATAATTTTCCCAAAACAAGAAAAAACACCAACATTTTGAACAAACACACCAACTGGCGGCGCGGTCAAGGACAGACATATTAATTAAATTTAAAAAAAAAAAAAAAAAAAAAAAAAAAAAAAAAAAAAAAAAAAAAAAAAAAAACACACACACACAAGGTAGAGGGAGGGCCGGGTTACCCTCTTTTGAATGGGAAGAAGTTTAACTAACTTCAAAAGATTAACCAGTTTCACTAATTCAGTTAGTTAAACGAGAGAAAGCTCCATTAGAGTTGAATTAAAACTTAAATAGATTGCATTGATATATAAACTAGAGAATTTATAAAATTAGGCTTATTTACACTTAAAACCCGCATATCAAGAAGCTCTATCATGGTACATATTCCAATAGATACAAAGGAACAACACATCAATAATCTGAGAATTCTCAAACTTAAAAAGGCCAAATTCAAACAATCGCTAATAGAATCATTCAGAATTCTAGGTTTTGTCTTCATTTGCATATTGTATCTCAAAAACATCTCATTGGTTAGATTTTTATTACGAACATGTCTCCACATTTTACTGACAGAACCCTTCCCTAAAGGGTTTATTGTCACCAGTAATCAGAAAAAACGTATCATAAAATCATTATTTGTAAGCATGTTGATCCTAAATATACTGTGCTTTATCCTTGACTTCGTTGTTGGAGTTCCGAAAGATAATTTTAATATGGGATTTGGTGGAGGAGATATATTTTTCTTTGGTGGTCTTTCTATTCAAATCATTGGTGAGCACGAACCACACTCTAGATTCACACTTCTTTATTTTAACGCCATGATTTTCACTATTCAATACTGCCTTATTTATCACTCAACGATTCTAGATATCAATGAAGCAATAACAAGGAACGAAGAAACAATTACGTACCTGGAGATGGATGGGTTTAGTGGAAGAACCAAGATCTCATCCATGGATCCAATAAAGGTATATCATGAAATTATGAATTTTACTTACGAAAATGAAACAGCCTCTGAACAGGATACCGATGCCACATTAGAGTCATATGATGGCTATTTAGAAAACAGATTCACTTCAGGTGAGATCAATCTTGTTAACTTCATGAGTTAGATGCTAGCTCTTGTGATGTTTAACAACTTCCAAACGCAAATTAAACTATTCATATGAGATATATTTCCTGTTTATTTTTTTTTTAAAAAAAGCATACTTTTAACTATAATACAACGTATTTCATTCATTCTTTTTTTTTTTAAAAAAATACCAAATCTAATGACCAATAGGACAATCCTTCAAGTACTCAGCCTTGTTTCTCAAAATTCTAACAGACTTGAAAAATATCTCTTCTGGAGACATAGCACCTGTGGATTCCACGTTAAAGATAAAGTGGTCCCTCTTTCTACCTAACTTGACCTTACCGTTAAACTTCTCATGTCTCAAGACTTCTCTGGAAACAGTATCTCTTCTGGCATCCTTTACGTAAGCTTCACCGTCGGAGTTGATGCCAATGACACCAGTGGAGAACATCTTTTGAAATTCTTTGGCATCTGTACCAGTGATAGAGTCTGTGATTTCAATTGTTGGAAGTAATCTGTAAGAAGCAGTGGAGACAGGAGAGAATTTGGCATGATCAGCACCAATACCTAGTATACAGTGAGCTCTTAAAGAGATCTCTTGACCTGGTCTTAGTTTAGCGATCAAAATATCTGGGTCAGAGGCAACAACAGGAGTCTTCAATTTCTCAAGTTGGGCACCATGTGCTTCAAATTTTAAGTCTCTAGCGTAGACATTACTGTTCTTATATAATTCGTTTGGATCAGTGGAACCCTTTGGAGCATTTGGGTTCCGAGAACAAGTGACATCCAATGTCATAACGATAGTGTTGGCGTCAGTAGCCCTGTCCTTTTCATCAATAGTTGTATCAACCCAGTCCAATAAATCTGGGTCAACTTTCAATGGGATCAAACCAATTCTATGAGCCAACACTTCATCTTGTATGACAGAAGTGTTGTTAAAAATGTAAATTTGTTCAGCAGCAACGGCAGGGACCTCACTGATCATAATACGACGAAAGGCATTAGCAACAGAGGTATCAATGTTTACCAAGTCGAAGTTGGCAACTCTTTCATTGAGGTAAGAGATCTGTATGTCAAACTTAGATTTGAACTTTTCCAAGTTCCAAGAGTAGTCTTGTCCATCATTATGGTAGCCTGGGTAGTCGGTAGCAACAGTGTTAGTGACACGATCGTGTTCTATTTTGACAATATTATCAACCATTTGAGGATATGTGATTTTATGAATTAATGCAAGGCGATGATCAACAGATAGTTAGTTATTAATTACTGTAGGCCATGGTCAAATAAATTTTTTTTAAAAAAAATCTATGTGCATGGCATTTTCAACCAAAATCATTACCAAGTTCTTAGATAAGCAAAACACGTGACCACGAATCTTTTCTGAGGTGTTTAAAAATGCATGTATCTTCTAAATTCTGAGTCCATCTGGCCTATGAGGAAACGCGCAAACCTATCAATGACCCTTTTCATTTAAAAGATCATTCTCTTGAAGTGTATACAGCATCTTTCTTTCAGCTTATCCCAGCATATAAATCCTTGAAATAATTGCAACCACCAGGGTAAAATTTTGGCCAGCTCAGAGAATAAGGTCAGATCGATTTCGTTTAAAGTTTCCGTGAAATTACCCAAAATTATTTATTATTGCCTTCAGGAGGATCCTAGTATTTTATATCACTTAATCTCAAACATTTAATTATTAGAGAAGCAAGGTCAAAGCAATCGCCCTCTTTTTGATTTTAAATTAGTATGTCAAGAAGATTTGTACGAAGTATCAAGAACTTAAGCTCATCACCTACCGAGATTAAGATTAAACAAGCAACATCGAATGACAAATTTGGACCTACTGCAACTGAACTTAACAACATTTCCATATTGACGAATGACCCTATAGCATTGAAGCAGATATGTGGAATTCTAAGGAAGAGACTGAATGATACTTCTAAAAACTGGAGACACATTCTTAAGTCATTAACAGTTTGTATGTATTGTATGGTTGCCGGTTCACCAGAGTTTGTCTCATGGATCAAATGCAACGCATTCATCATCAAGACATTGCAAGAGTTTCAAATTAGGGGGTTTGATGATTTATCACAACAGATAAGGTCCAAAGCAATAAAGATAACGACTCTTCTTGATAATAAATCACTACTTGAAGAGAAAAGAACAAAATTTCACATATTCAGAACACAGATGTCACATCCTGCAACCTACTTGAGATCATCACTAGATATTAACAGAAGTTCCGTTGATATTAAACTTGAAGGTATATTACCTTCTAGTACACCAATGAGAGGAGCGTACAGTTTGGATCTAGTAAGACCAACCCAAACATGGGATATTCCAACAGCAAAGAACGAAATACTTTCAAATTCAATTTTATCTGATATCACCGAAGAGCAATATGAAGACCCTCTACAATCGGTCAGGGGTTTCAGGTGACAAATTCTGTGTATATTGAGAGAAGATTTATATTTTATAATCAATCTAATATCACTTATATATGAAATATTGGATAATTCAACTTTTCGACATTCTTAAAATTTTTACTGTATTTAATTTACAACGTAATATTAGTAATAATAATATATATAATATTAAGACTTAAGTGTAACAACCAGATCCTCTTGACAGTAATATTAATTTATAAATCAAATTTATATATATGATAAATTTATTAGTTGCTTGATGATCAAGCACCAGGGATCTTGTCCGCAAATCTAGTTTTGATCTCCCACAAATATAACAAATATAATATATCTCCGAAAGAGGAAACAATATAAATATTTATTTTTAAGTCGGAGTGATTTTCGGAAATATCTCCCGAAGCAGCATATTTATATGTCAAAACGCTCGCGAAGATATGGTTATCAGTGGGGCGGACCTGCTAAGTATGTGTCACCTAATTTTTGGAGAATGTTTAATAAATTTCGTAAACTAAATTCTGATTCCTTACCACAACACCACTCTTAAAACAAAGGAAAGGAATACTTAAATTTACTTGGACTATTAACCAATTACTTAAATCCACTAAAATGCAAATCTTCGTCAAAACTTTAACAGGTAAAACAATCACTTTGGAAGTATGTTTTTACCACTCCCTTGTTTGTGTAATTTTGCCACCCGTTTGATAGTAAAAACCAGTCATTAAAAACAAAAACGCTATTGAATTCTATCTCCATCTGCAAAATCTATTACATTCAAGTAGTCACTGTCTTTTTGTGATGTTGTACTAACGATACTCGATATAGGTTGAATCTTCTGACACCATTGACAACGTCAAGTCTAAGATTCAAGACAAGGAAGGTATTCCACCAGACCAACAACGTTTGATTTTCGCTGGTAAGCAGTTAGAAGACGGCAGAACTCTATCTGATTACAATATTCAAAAGGAGTCCACCTTGCACTTGGTCTTGAGATTAAGAGGTGGTATGCAAATCTTTGTTAAGACTTTGACTGGTAAGACCATCACTCTAGAAGTCGAGTCTTCTGACACCATTGACAACGTCAAGTCTAAGATTCAAGACAAGGAAGGTATTCCACCAGACCAACAACGTTTGATTTTCGCTGGTAAGCAGTTAGAAGACGGCAGAACTCTATCTGATTACAATATTCAAAAGGAGTCCACCTTGCACTTGGTCTTGAGATTAAGAGGTGGAATCTAGTTTTGCTAACACACATATTTATTGGTAATCTCTTTATGATGGCTTCGAAATCTTTTACTTAGGTAAAGCTGTTCATAATTACTCATCATATGGACAAACAATAAAGATGGTTGTATAGGAATCAAGTATCCTGTAATACTTCGTCTTTTCCACATAAAATATATAATCTTAAAACATTTTAAATAAAAGTACCACTAGATTATTTTAAAGCGTCTCCAATTTCAACCTTGACAATAGAAGATGTTTCAGTATTCATTAGAGAATTCAAATCATCGCGTACCTCATTAGACAGAGACTCTAAACCAGTTTCAAGAATCGTTTTCGCAAAACGAACACTTTGAACTCTGATGTTCTCAATAGTGTCTGATCTGAAGTTATTCGATACAACTTCCTTCCAGGCCGATAATATCAGTTCGCTCGCAGTACTGTCACCCCTGATAGTACTAACTGTTTTTAAGACTGAGGTAATCTGTTTTAAGCATTCAACGATAGCAAGATTAGTCTTCCAGGTTGGTTCATAAACAGATGGTGTAAATGATGATTTCAGCTCATTGATAATTATTTTCAAGGTTGGTAGGTGGTATCTTGTACAATTGTCGAACGCTTGGAAACAATCCGAAAATGACTTTAATGTGTCAATCTTGATCTTTTCTTTGAATAAATTCTCTTGGGTGGACTTATTATGAATAGTAGTCTTTTTGGAATTATCAGCATTTGCCATTTCCTCATCACTATCAACATCAGAGTCGTTTTCGTTCGTTGAATCATTCAAAATGCTCAAACGTTTGACAAAAGATGGGCTAGCTTGTTCGTAGATCTCATTTGAGGGGAAAGTTTTCACAAATTTCCCCACTGAAATAATAATACATTCGGTATAACCCTTTTTGGTAGAAGTAGAAGCCTTCAAAATTGCATTTTTAATTGCATCAAAAGTTTCTGAGTTGGCTATTAAGTATTTTCGAGATTTCAAAGAAACAGAAACTAAGGCAGAAAAAACCTCCTCCTTACCGTTCCAATACATAACACGTGTGGCACTAATCAATGATTTGAAGATCGATGACAAGATCTTGGCATTTGTGACCTCATCTATTGCATCAAAGGCCTTAGTAATACTTTTGAGAACAACTCTTCTAATACCATAGTCTTTCAAATCAACATACTTTACAACTAAGTCCACAATTTCTTCAAGATATAATTTGATTGCACCAACACCTGATGTGTTATCAGACCATTCTAATTCAAATGGCTTACTGACATCATTGTTATCATCATTTTTACAAATAAAAGCGATTGGTAAGAATGCGGTAGCTACCTCAATAAATCTTTCTCCGGAATGTTTTGAAACAGCCAATGAAGCAATTCCTGCAGTTTGTTTAGACTGAGTTGTAGATGTTTTAGTTTCTGAACCAAAGAAAAGAGTTTGAATCTTTTTGGAATATTTCAAAACAGATTGAAGCGAAGCAACGCGACAAACATAACCAGCGGCAACGGCATAAGACGATGCCACTGTATTGTTGTTATCATTTAAGCGAGACGAGCAGGTTAAAAGTAAAGTATCACTGTACGGCTTAATGATTTGAGAATGTCGAAGTACCAAACTGACAATGATCTTGGAACCTGCAAATTTTGAAGGAAGACCAACAGAGCTTTTAATCGCATATCTTAATTTAGCAACAACTTCACCGATGACTTCCTCATCTGATAAATCAATCAATCGTTCAATAGTGTCCATAATAGGAGAAGAATTTAAACTTTGAACTCTTCTGGAATCGATAAAATCACTTTCAATTTTATACTTTTCAGCATTCAAGGCAAGATAATTCATAATTTGTGGCTCTAGTGTCGACATCAATTGGACAAATTGTTCAATCAATTCTGCGATAAATGGTGTAATATTCTTACCAGCTGATTTGACCAAAGAGATAAGCGTCTGTAGAGAAAACTCTCTAATGTCGTCCGAGTCACTATTAATACCTTTGGTTCCCAATAAGAATGGTAATAACTTTAATAAAGTAGCATGTGATCTTGCAGGGGAACTATCAGTTTTGATCGCCTGAACCAATGACTTGGATAAGTTTCTGGTCAAATTAGCACCAGCCCTTCTAACGCTTTCTTTAATATCATCTAAGGCTCTGAACCCCATAGTCCAAATTTCCTCTTGTCTCTCCTTGTACTGATCAGTTGACAGAGTCTGTAACATATCAGTCAACCCAACAGTTGCCGCTTGTCTGACTCTCCATTCATTCTTACCCATACTAGAGAGCAATTCGTTCAGAATTTCGAAAGAGTAGGCTTCAATAATCATTGAAGAATCAGGCACAAGAGTCTTCCAGATATCTTCCATAGATTGGGATACGTGTGAGTTTGGGTCAAATCTGTATCTGTATAACTTTGGAATGAGCCTTTTTGCCATTGTTGGATTGTCTACCAAAAGCCTACCCAAACTAGCCTTTGACATGATGTTTCCCAAACCAAAAGCAATACCCCTTCTAGAAGACCACAATGCGGAGGTCTTGGCCAAGGACATGAACTTATAGATAAGACTTGGATCACCAACTTCAGTAGCTAGACTCAAGATATCCTTATAAGTCGAAACTGAACCATCATGTGTTTTTAGAACACCTGGTTCAAACAATTCAGTGTCATTATTAACAGTACCAGCTAAGAACTTGCTGGCAGAAGTGGAATCGGCGAAAGATCTTAACAAACTTTTGACTAAAGTCTCCTTCATATCTGCATCACCCAGTTCATAAACAATACCTAAACCTCTAGAAGCTGCATCTTGAACCACTTCATCGGAATCAGTAAGAAGTTTCATGAAAGTAAAGTGAATCTTTGAAGCGTATTCTAAAATGATGGGAGATTTCCCACAATATTGAACTAATGCAAGTAGCCAGACACATGACGCTCTTCTAATGGTCGGCTTGGTTTGTTTAGTCATCCCAAATAAATTGCTCAACACAATCGAGATCCTTATGGATTCTCTTGGTAATGTATTCGTTGAAAAATTAACATCTTGGATAGATGGACTAAATTTCAAAAACGTCGAGTCCCAACCACTACAGATGATTGATAAAGCTTCACCAATGGAGAAAATTATATCAATATCCTTGGTTTCGTAAGAGTCCAATAATGCAGATTCGATTTTTGTTAGATGTTCGTCGACTGATTCAGGTTGAGATAAAGTGGATAACGCCAATAAGTGATACCCAGCTGGACCAAACTTAGTCAGAGACTTTTCTAAAGTCTGCATAATATTTTTCTCATGATATTCTAAATTACTGACCATAGACTCATTTATAACAGGACCAAATCCCCCATATCTGAGAATACCAGAAAAATTAGCGGCAACCATTTTTGCAATAGTAGATGATGTTGAAGATAATTCCTTAGTTATAATTTTGTAGAACGAAGAGAGCGAGTCGGGAGAAATCAAGTTGAATCTTTGACGGGCGAATAATTTCTGGACAATTTCACTTAAAGTTCCGATTAAAAGTGGAACTCTATTACCCCTATTATCGTTGTAGTAGTCATTAAGTAAGTACTCAAAAACGTCTGAGACACTTGTGTCGGAATAAGATTGATGTGAAACTAAGATAGCAATGATCTGAGGAAGCGTAATTGCAGCATGGCCTTGAAGAGTATCGTTTTTTTTCAGGATACCAATAAGACCAGGAACAAACTCCACAAGTTCAGAGATAACTGAAGATGGAGACATTGATAAAATAGTAGGAATCTGGCCACTACAGGAAGCTGGATTAAATGGATGGAGAGGTTCGAAAGATTTGATGTATTCTCTTAAGGTTATTCTCAAAAATCGGGATACTGGTGCCGAATCAAGTTTTTCAAGTCTTTGAAGTTCATTTATAGTTTCAGTAATAACAAGTGGGTCACAAGAAATGCCTCTGGTGATACGGGTTTGCCATTCATCATCTTGAATAATAGTAGTTGTTTTGTTGATTACGGCATTGGAAACAATTGAGGAAACACCAATGTTAAAGACGACGTCCAAAACAGTATGAATACTTGAAGATGATCTTTCTTCAGCAAAGTCAATGGCTGCAGAATACTCATTCACATATTCTTCAAAGTCAATAAAATCTTGGATTTGTGAAGAGCTACCCAACATATCTGTGCTAATGTGTTTATTCGGCTTGACAGAGTTTTGAAGAAGTCCGACAAAATAAGGATTTAAACCAAGATTGGCTTCATTGATAACATCGTGTCTGTTTTTAAAAGAACATCCTAAAACGTTCAAGAACTTTGCTTCGGCATCATTGAAAGGGAATGCAGTGTTTAATAGTTTGAGAGATAAAAATCTGATCTCGGCAACAGTTTGAGGATCAATCGAGAAGGAGTCCTTCATATAATTTCGTATAATCTTCTTAAGTTTTGTCTTGGCTTCTTCATTCAACTTACCAACTTACAAAGAAATGGAACTTAGAGCATCTCTAACTGACGACTTCACGTCACCATCTTCACCAGCCAAAGAATCAAAAAGGAATTCAATGTAGGTCAAATCTTCCAAAAGTCTTGAATCTTTGGCCAAAATTTCACCGATTAGCTCATATTGTTTATTTCTACTATTAATATCTGTAATATAAAAGGCACCTGGTGCAATATCTGCCTTCGGCCAACCATTGGACTGAATTTTGTTCTTCAATAATTGCAGAATTCTTTTAAGAGAAGAGATTGAGGTATTTTGTTCGTTTGTTGAATGATGAATCATATTTCTGATGAAAGCATAGATCTCCGAAAACTTTGCTATTCTGGTTGTTTTGGCGAATGCCATGTCAAGAACATTTATTGCTTTGCCAGAATTGATGGCACTTTTACTTGAACATAAAATCTTTTGTAAAATATCAAATTGGTAGATGTCATTTATTGGTGGTCTTTTTGCTGTTGGGTCACCAAGGACAAGTTCCAAAACATGATTGATGAATTCATCGTTCTCTAATGGAAATTCAACGTATCTTAAAAATTGAGAGTTTAAGCTCGAGACATTGGTCTCAATATCAAGAGCACCTAGAAGAACCAAAAGAGATACATTTTTACGGTCAAAAACCATCAAGAACTTCGAAAGGTTTACTTTAAAAGCATATAGATCAGCCAATTTTAGTTGAACACCAGCATCATAAGTTAGAAAGTTGATCTCATCTGGAGATAAACCATTGCAAACGAATCCTTTGGTGAAGAAAAAGTCTGATTCAGCCTTCATAACATTTAAAACCATCAAAGGTTCTAACTTAGAGATCAAGAACTTTTCATCTTCAGTCGATATATGAAGAATTTCTCTATAAGTTTTAACTTCTTGTTCATTTTCTGGAAACACTCTTGGGAAAAACTGCAATAATTTTAGAAAGATATGCAACATTCTTGCTTGAACATTGGTGGAGGTTAACTTGGATATACCTTCAATGACTATTGGTAAGATTTCGCAAGCTTGATCTTTGTCTAGAGAGTCAATTCCTTTGGCGGCAAATAGCAATGAGTATAACTGAACATTAAGAGGATTCTCAGCATTAACAGGCAATTTTGGAGATTTAGCTTGTTTTACTAATTTAATAACAGGTAGGCTGACTTTTGATGAACTGATTCTCGTGACGAGATGTTGAATGAATTTGAAGATTTCTTGACGGACTTTAGGATGTGGTGATGCTAACTTCAATAACAATGGAGCTAGATAAGTATCTAAAGAGCTTTGGAATTTAGAGTCTGTATCAGCAAGTGCAATCCGCAATTCAACCTTGTTGACCAAGTCAAGTTCTTGCTCTGCCATAATTTGGATATAAGATATGGATAAAAAGAATATTTTTTTTTTCTTCTTTCAAATGTTTGTAGATTAATTGGTTAAAGGGGTATTTCCTTTCATAAATCCGGGTTTTGCAGGTGGTGGCGACTTTTGGCTTGAAAAGTGCTTCCGGTAGATCTGGGATCTGTAGGACTTGTAGATCTGCCAATTTAAATCGGTGATATTGAAAAAGATATTTGCTCGTTTGAGAAATTGGCTGATTATTCAAAAGAGATCAATTTTTAAATAGTCTTACATTATTTTAATCTACATCTTCAGTTGGGAAACCCTAAACTTTCAAACCTCTGATTTTAAAATCTCTCCCGCTGAGTAAATGATTTGAAAAGTCAAGAGGAATACGGTCCGGACACATTTCAGGCATAATATCATATTAGTGGTAACCAATTAAAAGCCCTTTATCACCTTCATGAGTCAACCGAGTGTTTTAGAAGTCAGAGAATACAAATATTTATTTATCCACTTGAAGCGCAACGACACTGTTAGAAGAAAAAGCATTATAACATAAAGATAGTATGATTCTAGTAGATGGAGAGAAGTATGCATGTGTCCAATGTATTAGAGGACACAGGTCATCCACTTGCAAGCATAGTCACCGTCCCTTGGTGCAGGTTAGAAGTAGGGGTCGACCATCATTAAATCAAACTCAAAGAATAGCAGTGACTGCCTCAGAGTTGGTTTTATCTAGAGATCAAGTTACATTTCAAGAAGATTATAAGGCGAATCAGAACTCAAATGTTCAAGAAGAAAGTTTAAAGCAAAAAAAATCATGTTGTTCAAAGGAAAAAAAAGAAACACCACATTTTAAATTAGAACCTGGGTCCAGCCCCATCAAAACAACAGGCATTTCTAATTCAGTTAAATCATGTTGCAAATCGATACAGCCTGAGTCTGTAATAAGGGGTTGTTGCAATCACACTTCTCTCAAGACACAATCAAATTGCCCAGCGTGCAAGTCAGGAACCAGTTCGGTCATTTTACTCAAAGCATCAAAAAGACATTTTGTTGAAGTTAAAAATGGCAATTTGGATTTTATTGAGCCCGTTGTGCATAGCGATATAACCCCATCAGGAACCTCATTGTTTAATAATGATTCAGAAATCAAGAAAAGAGCAGTTGATGAACAGAATATCTCTCAGTTACATGTCTTCAAAAAAGTCAAAGTCAATAGAGTGGCACATATACCTCAACTATCTTCTCAAGAAACAAGTAAGCCTAATCTACAGATATTAAGTAATACCACACCTTTTACTCATCAACTCTCACATTTTGATAATCGAAGAGACAGCTCTCCATTTGAGCAAGTCTATGATATGGCTTTAGCAACTGGGTGTGCTGATGAATGTGAATGTGGACCAGATTGTTCATGTCCAGCTTGTTTGATCCATAGAACAAATGAAGAGTTAAAAGCTTATGGGATTTTGGATAATTCTACAGACTCGTCTGTTACCCCCACTAATACTATGTTTGAAAGTGATGAGATGCTGCGATCAGATAGGATGAATGGTTCACAAAATATCAATCATCCAGAAGCTTTTTATGCCCAACAAACTTATGACACCAATCCAATTTCTATTCCTTCAACACAAGTTTTTGATTCAAATTTTTTCAGTCTTGAAAATCTCATAAATTTCAAGACAATAGATGAATTATTTAACAATAATTTTCAACCACATCTGGAGCCAGAGGGATGTTACTGTGACGATGATAAATGTTCATGTTTTAATTGTGGAAGGCATTATATCAAGAATGGTGTTAAAATAATCCCTGATTCAAGATCTATCATGCTATCTTCAACCACAGATAATAGTAGTCAAACAATAAATCTGAATCCGATTGGTGATTATAGAACACATGATTGTGCTTGTGATGACAGCGAATGTTTGTGTTATAATTGTTCAAAGCATTCAAGGTTACAAGGTGTGAATATTTTACCAGCAAGTAAATAACATTATATTAGATTGTGATAGATACTAAAAAATACTTTATTACTGAATGATTGTATATATATATATTCTACATTTTATTCTTTTTAAACAATTTCATTGCATGTCCCAAATGAAACAATTTTTGAATCTGCTGTTTGGTAAACACCCTGCCTCAAAAAAAAAAAAAAAAAAAAAAAAAAAAAAAAAAAAAAAAAAAAAAAGGTACCAGCAGATCGATGCAGTGACCTATTTTCATTAAGAAATTAACAGCACCAAAAATTGTGATTAAAGGGGGTTATTAAAAGAAGTTTCAGACTCAATTTTTCTTGAAAAAAAAAAGCCATCAATAAATCATCAACACATCATCTTACCTTAATCACCAGCACACCAATGGTCCTTTTCTCTAATTTCTTAGCATTTGTTCTAGGTGGTGTTCTTTTGCCACCTTTGCTTTTGGTGACGGCATTCGTTTACCTTTCCATTGTACTACCCAAATACCTCGAAAAAGAAAATGGAATAGAAAAGATAAAACTTGAAGATAAAGATGACATCTCTGAGTTTTCTTCTTCGGATGACAGTGAATATGAGAATTTCAAACTGACTGAGAAAGAAGAAGAGAGCACTACTGGCGTGAAAGCTTTTCGATCTGGTTGGATCACTGTCACGAAGGAATATCATACATTTGCTAGTAATGCGTCTGAAATGCCAATTGAGACCAAGGAATCCAAATCAGCCTATACAGCACTGTACAGGCTAGTTAAGAAAAAGACAAGCAATCCAGCAAATGAGATCAACTCACAAGCTGAGCCCGTTGACGAACAACACCTGCAAACAAATACCGCTACAGGTGACCCAAAGGCATCATCACGTCGTAAGAATCGATACTATGGCATTCTAAGGCATGGGAACTTGTTTCTTTATAAGGATGAAAGTTTGAAGAATGTTCGACATGTAATTGTACTTTCAAATCATTTTGTAACCTTGTGGCCTCGTACTCTTACAGATGGTGAATTGTTCACAAAGAGATCTGCTATTTGTATCTTGAAGAAAACACCTAGAAGAAAGTCTGATCTTCCACCTAAGTCATCATCTGCATCATTAAAAGAGACAACAATTGAGAATGCTACAGCTGATATCATCGAAAATGGCCATTCTCCTGAACCAAACTCTGGATTTTTCATTTATTGTGACACTAATTACGATAAAGAAGATTGGTATTTTGAATTGATCAAGGCTACTAAGAGAAAGACCAATGTTTTGACAGGCACAGAATTGGACGAACTAGAACCAAATATCTACGCTAATACACTTCATTTCAAAACAGCTGATATGATTTCGTTAATCCAGACTTTGCACTCTTCAGAGGGTCAAATGTACACGAGATGGTTCAATGCATTAGTTGGTAGAATTTTCTTGGCTGTACAAGGAACAGAATTTTTTGAGAATGTTGTCAGAGATAGATTGATCAAGAAGTTGAGTAAGATTAATAGACCTGGTTTCTTAGACGAATTCAAGATCAAGAAGATTGACGTTGGAACCGCCGCTCCAGTTATCAGTCATCCTAAATTACAAGAATTAAATCCAGATGGCTCTTTGAGAATCGGTCTGAGATTCTCTTATAGGGGAAAGATATCCATTCAAATTGCTACTATCGCAAATATCAACTTGGGCTCTCATTTCAAAACTCGTGAAGTCAATATATTATTGGCATTAACAGTCAACAAAATCGATGGGCCCTTAGCAATTAAAATCAAACCACCACCATCCTCAAGATTATGGTATACCTTTGAAAAAAATCCAGATATGGAGTTCACTGTTGAACCAGTTGTTTCACAACGTCAGATCACTTATAGCATGATAACAAAAGCGATTGAGTCGAAATTAAAGGACTCTATCAATGAATCACTTGTTGAACCAGCATGGGACGATATTAATTTCTGGAATTCAAATGGTGAAATTTACAGGGGTGGGATTTGGGATACAAGCAATAGACCAGGTAAATCTACCACTACTGACACAGCAAATGATCCTGACTTGATTAGTGATGGTCTTGATGAAATGAACGCGGTTGATATCGAAGATAATCAACAACCACAACTTGATACTCATACCACAGACGCAGATATTGAATCATGCAACACCATGACCAGTACTCACTCGTCCAATAAAACTTTCAGTGATGATGAAAATGATTCTATCAGATCAAAAAAGTCTAATTCGATCAAAGAAAAGACCTCTTACTCCAATTTCAGTATCAAATCCAAGAAATCGGAAGCTCGTACACAAATATCAACAGAACAGTTTCTATCCAATGGTGATTATGTTTTGAAAGAACCTCAGTCCGAGAGTGGCTCAATCGACAATGATTCTATCAGATCAAATGACTCTGGATCGACCAAGAAAACGATCTCCAGCTCTTTGAAAAAGATGGGTAAATGGTACAATGAGAAGGCAAATTTGCTAAGATCCCCTCCAACAAGCAAGGATTCAAAAGAGTATTGTGCCCCTGAAATGATTCAATCGCGTCGCAGAACTTCCTCAAGCATCAGCGGTACCGGATCTACAAACAAAATTAAACCACCATCAGCGCAAGAAGATAATCAACCAAACAGTGCAGTAGACCTAAGGGGTTCACTAACAAATTTAAAGCTGGCACCACAAGCTCATAGTTTCCCTCCAGAATACCTATTTGGTCTGAATAACACAAATCCAAATATTGACCATGAAACGAAAAGTACACCACCTGTTAGGATTGCTCAGATGAGATCGCCATACGAATTTGAAAGAAAATTACCTACAGTTCTGCAAGTTGCCAGCATAGACGAAAATACTGCTCATCAAAGAAAGATACCAGATAGAAAGAAACCACCAGGTCTGGAAGTTGATTGCTCTTCAAATGAATCCAATGGTGCTAAAACTGAAGAAATCAAGACTGGGGAATCAATTACTGAGAAGATGTCCGAAACTTCAAAGACTTTAGAAACAGCTACAGTTTACAGTATAAGACGTTCACATCTTATCGATGAAACGTCTGAGATTGGTATCAATCAAGTTATGACCACAATGACTTCACCAGAAACATCTTCTGTAGATTCTGAACATCAGTTAATCGATTTTGAAAAGCAAGAATCTGCTACTCTTCCAGCACTACCGCCTAGATTTTCGCAAGAATCTCACAAACTTGAGAATACTGAGGAGATGAGCAATCTATAGACATCTTTTATTATCATCTCTCCTATATTACTCTAGTATCCCCTATATTATAAAACAATCCCCTATATAAAAAAATATATGCAACCATTTGCTCTATTTTACCTTGCCTATTCTTCCCAAACCAATAATTTTTCAAATGAGCTCACCGAAGCAAAAATATTTCCCTTTAGGCTTTTTCTTTAAAGAAATAATAAACAAATTTTAAGAAAGAGATATCATGTGTTTTTTTTTTTTAGTATTTAAAATGATTATTCTATGTTGATGATAAAAATGTACTTCCTCTCAATCTGATATGATGACGGAAATATTATCAGTTCTTTTATGGAAGGATATCAAAGAGAATTTTTTTTATTCCAAAATAACGATATGAATAATTTTTGAATTTAGGTAGTTTCGACAACCTTCATTTGATTCACCAAATTATAAAAAAAATTTTGAGACTTTCGAGAGTATTTTAGAATTATGCACTATTTTAGTGAAAAATCCGAACCCATATAGAATCGAGAACAACCTTGAACAAAAATACTCGGATCAATTATCGATCCCATGATACTCTATTTTCGACACTTAAGTGTCAATGTTGCTTATACAAATTTTTGTTATATTGCCACTGAATGTTAACGGTCTTCTCGAAACCCAACAAACTCATTTACAGTCAATTTTTTAAAGAAACTCCGAAAAAACTAAAACACTAAAGTTTACTAATTCAAAGATCACTACATAACTGTTGTTAGAATTTTGACAAAAGTGTACTTTGTCTAATTTCGACTTTACCTATAAATAATATACAACGTATATGAGAAGAATAGAGATCTAAGCCCTATTTATACCAGTGAAGGTTGCTACGCTGTTGCATACTCTAGAATGATAAGAGATAAGCAATTATGGCACGTGACACGATATAGGACTATGCTCTATAACATGTTTTATATGAACATAATATATATAGGCTCTGCCGCTCATTTAGCATTTCTTAATAAAATAAACATATTTATGAATCAAATATCAAATGTTTTTCTTCTTCTCTATTCTGTTCATTCTATAGATCTTTGACCACCTATCTGAAAGGTTCAAAACAAGGTTCTTCACAAAGACAAATCTCCAGGTTCGCAAAGTGCTTTAAAATGAACCCTTTTAACCTTCACAATTCAGCCAGTAAAATACGCACTTTATAGCAAGCATGCCTAGTTGATCTGTTCAAAGTTTAAAGACCTTTGTTTTAGCGAAGTCAGCCGGTTGTTTTAATTTCTGACGGTAATATACAATTATGGGATACGACGCCCGCATAACCTATTTATGACCGCGCTTATGAAGTAACTGCCGATCTTTATGACAAGGCAGACCAAAGCTTGAGCTTTGAAATTATTAGAACACCTTAT
>JADIOT010002602.1:0-15192 GCA_018343995.1 Waltiozyma sp. UFMG-CM-Y6624
AAAACGACAAAAGAGGAGGGGAAGAACCCCTGAGTTTTGACAAAGAGTCTAGAGATATATAAATAATTATTAAGTACGAGAGAGTACTACAATATAAATGCGCCAAAAAAAAAAAAAAATTTGAAACATAGCAAACCATAGTTTATATCTATAGACCAAGTTTTTTGAAAAATATCGAATCACTATCAGATAAAGGCAAGTTCCAAACCTTCTCAACTTCCATACTCAAAACATCTTCATTACTCATGTTAACCCCTGTTAAGACTTCTTTGGCAACTGCTCTGGAGATGATTTGTTTGGCGATGTTTATCTTTAAGTTGTTGGCATTTACTGCTGATAAATGATCTAATAATTGAGTCATAGCAAGTTTGTCTCTATTATGATGGAACTTTATGTATGTCTTGTAAATTCCCAACCCAATATTCCAATCATTGACAGCTAAACCTTCTGGAAAGTTGTTTATTAATGAATCCAACTTGTCTAACATGTCACAATTGTCGATAACAGCCTGTGGTGCACATTCCTTGATTATTAACTCATGTGCCAAGTCATAAGACCCAGCATTTAGTAAAGAAGTTGCTTCTGACCAGTAGTCTTGAACGGAATGGAAATGGTTGGCCTTGGCAGTATGAATAATTCTGGATGGGATATGGAAAACTTCAATCAACAAGTTTAGTTGATTTTCGGATAAAGTGGTAATATTACGGTTCAAAGACTGAGTAACCAATTCATTTGCAGTTGTTTGGTTTGAATGATGAAGTAATACAAAGAGAGATTCTTCTAAAAGCCCCTGAGACTCGAATTGAACAGCAAGGTTTTCTGTGAGTTTATCACCAATGGAAGTTTGGGAAGGGAAGCTTATCTGAGATGTGGAACGACATAAGATCTCATAAATGTACCATTTAATTCTAATATCCTCAACTCTGACAGATTGGAAGATAGCACCTGCATCTATTCCGAGTTTATTATTGTTGTTTTTAAGAATAAATAACTTGAAGAGATCCAAATAGATCAAGTCTTCATCCTTGGCAATAATACCATGGTCAGCTTTAACAAATTTCATCAACAAATGATCAAGTGAGCGGTTTATATCACCATAGGACAACAACATTAGAAGCTTTGAGCGCCATGATAAAATATCGTTTGAAGCTGCTTGTAAAACAAAGTCGTCGCCAGCCAAGAGATGATAAATCTTTTGAAGACCCTTTGGAATGGTGTGAAGAACAGAGTTACGCTTCCAATCATTAAGCTGAGCTTTGGCAGATTCCTTAACTTGTGGATCATTTGAACCCAAAAGTGATATGAGGACAGCCAAATGGGAATTTTTGGTCTTATAAGCAAACTTGACTGCTTCAGAGATCTTTTGTTGGATGATAAGGGTGAAAATCTTTTCAAATTGGTCGCTTTGAGAATCAAAACAGATGTTTAACTCGGTCTCCGAATGGATTTTCAACCAGGCAACAACAGATTCACGTCTTTTAATATCCAAAAGTCTAGCAGCAACATTAGCATTGTGAATCTCAGATTCAAAGGTAATATCATCAAATAGAATCGAAGCCAATTCCCATACTGGGATGTTTGTAGAAGAAGAAACTAAAGATTTGAATTGAAGTTCAGCATTAGACAAAATGGTTGGAAATTTGTCTGAGGAGGATGAAATATGAGTAAGAGCAAGGTGTGATTGGTAAATATCCTGAATGAACTCTTTTTCGTCGTTGGTTAGTGGAACAACAACATGAGAATTCGTGTTACTCACAAACAAGTCTTCGTCTTTTTCAGAGTCTTGTTCCATTCTTTGATCAGAATCTCTCAATTCTTTTTCATACAAGATCTTGTTTAAAGCAGATAATGTCTTAACACCACCGATATCACCGTTCATGGTTTGATACAAGGCACTATTGCCAAAGGCGGAGTTGTACTTGCCGGCAATATCCAATTGAGCATCCCAATCATCTGAAATCTCTAGTTGTGGTTCCGCGTTTAGATTGGAGAAATCATCTTCAGTAACATCTAAAGGTTCATAATCTTTTTCCTCAACTTCTTCCAATGGTTCATCGTTTGTAGCTTTGAACAAAGTCAATTCAAGTTTCTCTGTTGTTGGATTTTCCTGTAGTCCGTCGTTCTTAGAATTTTCGTTCGTTTGAAAGATATTAGTAGATTTCTGAGGAGTGAGTTCCACCAAAGATTTGTCAAGGACAAAGGCACCAGGGATTTGTTCACTGATACTATCGATTCGTTGTCTTTTTAAAAGAAGAGTTTCCTCAAAACTAGGAGCGGGTTTACTGGTCGTGAGCCCTTCATTCTTTTTCGCATCATCACTTGTTGGTGAGGATACCCTTAAAGAAGCATTTCTTTGTCTTTCTTCTTCTTCTTCTTCTTTTTTCTCTTTTTCTTCTTCTTCTCTAACTTCGTCCATATCGATAACAACAGTATCTTCATCAACAATACCCCAAATACTGAAGTGTTTGACCTTGAAGGTCCAATTACCATTGATTGGGTCGTATGTGATAAACTCCATCTCCCTTTGATCCTTAAGTTTCTTAACAAATAAACGTAACTGATGATCCTTGTCTAAAGTGTGGGCATTGGCATTCTTGGACTTGGTTTTTGTTGAAGTCTTGATAATAGGGAACAATTTCTCAATGGTGATGACAGCGGGAACATTAAGTCCTGTACCAAAAGGAACAGAACCTTCAGGATAAACTTCCACAGTCTTGTTCTTAAATCTAACGACTTTTCCAAATAATGTGTTACCTAAATCAGCACCGAATTGCGATAAATCGACAGGATCTTGAAACCAAATTGTACCATAACCCTTACGACCAATGGCAAAGTTGGAGACATTTGTAAGTTGACCTAGTTGTAACTTGGAAATTTCAGAGATAGAAGGAGTGCACCAATATTCGTCCTTTGTTGTATCGACAACGGAAAAGTTCAGATTACCAGATGAATCAACTGGAACTGGGATTGATTCCTTAGAAGTTTCTTCTTCATGATCATGATCATGAGTAGAAGCTTGGTTTGAACTTGATTCTACAGTTTCCTCAACAATGATAGATGATGATGATGATGAAATCTCAGATTCTTCACGACCCAAAATTCTAACTTTCTGAGCGTTTCCAGACTCACCAAAAAGTTTTAGTTTCATAGCTTCACTTCTGGAAGGATCCACCTTCAATTTTAAAAAATCACTAGAGTTATTAGATTTCAAGATACTGGCAACTGACTTGCTATTGTTGGAAGAAAAAGTCTCGATTGTTGGGGTAACCAAAGATGTGGTTAAGTCTGTTCTTGGGGAGAATAAACCTTCTGCATTATAGTTGATTTTGGAAGCACCAGAGTTGAAGGTTGTACTGAGCTTGTTGATGATGGATGACTTGAGCAATTCATTCTTCATGACATTTCCTGAAGTTGAAAGACTTCTTTTACGTGAATGATTCGAAGTTATAGTGGATGATTTTTTAGTTTCAGTAATTGATTTTGGTAGATCTTTGACGTTAAATTGTTGCACCACTGGAACAGGAGCTGCCATGACTGCAGTATTATTATTATTATTATTATTGTTGTTGTTGTTGTTGCTGCCAAACAATCCCCCGATAGGTCCTGTAGTTGAAGAATTACCGAATAAACCACTGGTTGTAGATGTTGCAGGCTTGGTTCCAAAGAGACCACCACTACTTCCAGTAGAATTAGTGTTAGAGGTAGCAGAGTTATTTCCAAATAAACCACCTGTCCCAGTGGAAGCAGTAGTATTGTTTCCAAATAAACCACCTGAGCTTGGAGCTGATGCAGTCGAATTACCAAAGAGACCACCAGTAGAAGCTGTAGCAGGCTTAGAACCAAATAGACCACCATTGTTATTGTTACCAAACAAACCACCACTTGTACCAGTAGCAGCAGTGGTAGTAGAGGCAGCTTTGTTGCCAAATAGTCCACCATTTGTTGATGCAGTACTACTTGGATTACCAAATAATCCACCACTTGGAGCTTGTGTGGTTGTATTGTTATTACCAAAACTAAATCCTGTGGTAGCTGGCTTCGTTGAACCAAAGAGACCCCCTCCAATTGGAGCAGGGTTAGCAGCAGCAGAGTTAGATTGACCAAAAGAGTTACCAAACATTGCTTAGTGAGTGTGTGATAGCAAGTTGTTTTAATGCCTTCTTTTTTTCGTTGTCGGAGCGATCAAGATGGATTGTCAGATCTATATATTATAATGAAGGAGTGAGTCTAGATGTGATGCTTGATGGAAAGATAGCGAATGGTTATGAGAAATTCGAATTGGCGATTGGGGGGAGTCGCAGGTCTCCTTCTCTAAATTCAAAACTAGAATGAGTAGTCTTTCTTTGAAATTAATTGGTGAAGATGAAAAAAACTTATGCCAATGCCTCTCAGCTCCAGTTATATATATATATTTTTTTAAGATTTTCCCAAGTAGTATTTGGTGGTCCAAAAAAGAATTTTATAACCGAGGACAACATTGAGTGCACGTGGTTTAGGGAGATCAAGCTATGACTCCCCCGGATCTGGTTCGATTCCCATCTCATGCAAGAAGAACTGCAGAACCAAAAAAATTTTAATGCCAGAAAAAAAAATGAAAATACATTATATTAAACACTGATAGAAGCTGAAACTTTCTCACTTTTTTTTTTTCTTCAATAAAGTTCTTCATCAAGAAATCCATTAACACACACACTTATAGAGAACATTTCAATATGGACATTTCAAAACCAGTTGGTTCTGAAATCGCTTCTGTCGACTTCAGTGTTCTATCACTTGATGAGGTGCGTAAGCTTTCCGCTAAACAAATCACCAACCCTACAGTGTTTGACAACTTGGGTCATCCAATCAGTGGTGGTTTATACGATTTAGCACTTGGGGCTTTTTTGAGAAACCTTTGTGCTACTTGTGGTTTAGACGATAAGCACTGTCCAGGTCATCAAGGTCATATTGAATTGCCAGTGCCAGTTTACAACCCATTGTTCTTCAACCAATTGTACATTTTCCTTAGAAGTTCCTGTCTATACTGTCACAGATTCAGATTGAAGGCTTTAGAAACCCACAACTACGCGTGTAAGTTGAGATTAATCCAATACGGTTTGTTGTTAGAGGTAAGTGAATTGGACAACATGAACTTAGTCAGCTCTGTTGGTTCTGTGGACGACGATGAAGCTGAAGAAGACGATGAAACCATGGCTGGCGGTAAGTACACCGACCCAGCCGCTGAAAGAGATTTGATTGAAAGAAGAGAAGCCTTTGTTGCCAAGTCTATCACCACTGCTATTGAAGAAGGGAGAACCACTGTTCATGGAATTCACACAGCTACTGTTTTGGAAGAACGTAAGAAGTTAGTGCATGATTTCTACAAGAGAATTCTTGCCAGACCAAAGTGTGACAATTGTGGTATGTTCTCTCCATCCTTCAGAAAGGACGGGTTCACCAAGATCTTTGAGAACCCATTGAAGGAAAAGCAGGAGATCAACAATAGAGTTAAGGGTATTGCCCGTCAAGAAATGATCAAGAAGTCCAAGAACACTTCTTCTGACGCCATGGACATTGACTCTGAACCAGTGGTCAAGAGACAGAACGCTGTCGGTGGCTCCAAGTACTTGCTATCCACCGAAGCCAAGAACATCATGCGTGCTGTGTTCAAGAAGGAACACGAATTGTTGAACTACTTGTTCCACTCCAGACCTATGTCAACTGAGAAAATCTCCCCCGACATGTTCTTCCTCTCTGCTGTTGTTGTTCCACCAACCAGATTCCGTATGCCATCCAAGTTAGGTGACGAGATCCATGAGAACTCTCAGAACGAATTGTTATCTCACGTGTTGAACTCTTCCTTATTGATCAGAGATTTGAACGAACAGATGTCTTCAGTTGACAAGGATAAGTTGACCGTTGATGAGAGAAAAATCATTTTCAACAGATTGATGAACGCCTTTGTCACTATCCAGAACGATGTCAACGCCTACATTGACTCCACCAAGAATTCCAACGCTCAAACTGCCAGAACTTTGCCACCAGGTATCAAGCAAGCCTTGGAAAAGAAGGAAGGTTTGTTTAGAAAGCACATGATGGGTAAGCGTGTTAATTATGCTGCTCGTTCTGTTATTTCTCCAGATCCAAACATTGAAACCAACGAAATTGGTGTTCCTCCAGTCTTTGCTGTCAAGTTGACCTACCCAGAACCAGTCACCGCCCACAACGCTGCTGAATTGCGTCAAGCTGTTATTAACGGTCCAGACAAATGGCCTGGTGCTATTCAAATCCAAAATGAAGATGGTAGTTTGGTTTCCCTTATTGGAATGACTTTGGACCAACGTAAGGCCCTAGCCAACCAATTGTTGACTCCTTCAGGCTCCGCCTCCCATGTTTTGAACAAGAAGGTTTACAGACACATCAAAAACAACGATATGGTTATTATGAATCGTCAACCAACATTACACAAAGCCTCCATGATGGGTCATAGAGTGCGTGTTTTGCCAGGTGAGAAGACTTTAAGATTGCATTATGCCAACACAAACGCTTATAATGCCGATTTCGATGGTGATGAAATGAACATGCATTTCCCACAGAACGAAAATGCCAAGTCAGAAGCATACAATTTGGCCAACACCGATTCTCAATACTTGACTCCAACATCCGGTTCTCCATTAAGAGGTTTGATTCAAGATCACATTTCCGCCGGTGTTTGGATCACCAACAAGGATTCTTTTTTCACAAGAGAAGAATATCAACAATACGTTTACGGATGTGTTCGTCCAGAGCATGGTCATTCCTCTAGAGCCAAATTGATCACTTTGCCACCAACCATCTTCAAGCCACAGCCATTATGGACTGGTAAACAAATTATCTCTACTGTTTTGTTGAACATTACTCCTGTTGATATGCCAGGTTTGAACCTACATTCTAAGAACAAGATCAAGAACGAATATTGGGGCAAGGGTTCTAAGGAAAACGAGGTGTTCTTCAAGGACGGTGCTTTGCTTTGTGGTATTTTGGATAAATCTCAATACGGTTCTGCCGAATACGGTTTAGTTCATTCTTTACATGAAGTTTATGGTCCAACTGTTGCAGGTAAGGCTCTTTCTGTCCTTGGTAGATTATTCACCAACTATATTCAAAACACTGCTTTCACCTGTGGTATGGATGATTTGAGATTGACATCTGAAGGTAACCAATGGAGAAATGAAATCTTGTTAACTTCAGTTGACGTTGGTCGTTTAGCTGCCACTGAAGTTACCAATTTGGATGCTTCCACTAAGACTAACGACGCTGAATTCCTCAAACGTTTAGAAGAAGTTTACCGTGATGACAACAAATCTGGCATTCTTGATGCTGTTACCCAATCCAAGGTCAATGCGATCACTTCCCAAGTTGTCTCTAAGTGTGTTCCAGGTGGTACCATGAAGCGTTTCCCATACAACTCTATGCAAGCCATGGCCTTGTCAGGTGCTAAGGGTTCGAATGTTAACGTTTCTCAAATTATGTGTCTTTTAGGTCAACAAGCCTTGGAAGGTCGTCGTGTACCAGTTATGGTTTCTGGTAAGACTTTACCTTCTTTCAAAGCCTATGAAACTGATGCCAGAGCTGGTGGTTACATTAAGCAACGTTTCTATTCTGGTATCAGACCACAAGAATATTACTTCCATTGTATGGCTGGTCGTGAAGGTTTGATTGATACAGCTGTTAAGACTTCCAGATCCGGTTACTTGCAACGTTGTTTGACCAAACAATTGGAAGGTGTCCATGTGTCTTATGATAACTCTGTCAGAAACTCAGACGGTTCTTTGATCCAATTCTTGTATGGTGGGGATGCCATCGATGTTACTAAGGAGTCCCACATGGGACAATTCAAGTTCTGTTTGGACAACTATGATGCTTTGTTGAAGAAGTACGACCCAGCTGCCTTGATTGACCATTTGGACACCGAATCTGCTGCTAAATACTCTAAGAAGGTCAAGAAGTCCTTGAAGAAGAACAAGAGGTTGCCACACTACGAACAAGCTGTCAAATATGATCCTACTTTATCTTTATACAACCCAGCCAAGCATTTAGGTTCTGTTTCTGAAAAGTTTGATGAAAAGTTAGATGCCTTTGTGGAGGAAAACCCAGTCTTATTTGACAAGAAGAAGTCCGATGTCAGTGATAAGAAGTTCAAGGCTTTAATGCAATTGAAATACATGAGATCCTTGATTAACCCAGGTGAATCGGTTGGTATTATCGCCTCCCAATCCATTGGTGAACCTTCGACTCAAATGACCTTAAACACTTTCCATTTTGCTGGTCATGGTGCTGCTAATGTGACATTGGGTATTCCTCGTATGAGAGAAATCATTATGACTGCTTCTGCTTCCATTAAGACCCCACAGATGACCTTACCTATCTTAGACGAAGTCAACGATGACCAAGCTGATGCATTCTGTCGTTCCGTTGCCAAGGTTGTGTTCTCTGAACTGGTTGACTATGTCACTGTCACTGAAACTTCTGGTTCTTCTGGTACCAGAGCTTACGAGATCAACTTCAAGTTCTTTGACGGTAAGCAATATTACGAAGAGTACGATGTTTCTAAGGAACATTTGGAACAAACTATCACCACCAAGTTCCTTGTCTCTTTGGAAGCTGCTATTACTAAAGAACTGAGAAAGCAAAAGAAGCCAAACAATGAATCTTTGCCAGAAATTGGTAAGGCTGTTGCCAAGTCCAAGACTGAATTTGCTGCTCAAGAACGCGCTGCTGCCAATTCTAAGGGCGAAGATGAGAACGATGATGGTGAACAAGAAGAGTTATCCAAGACAAAGCAATCTGTTTCTTATGATGGTCCAGATGATGAAGAAATCGAAACTATGAGAAGAGCTGAAAAGTCTGACGATGAAGATCAAGAAATGAACGATTCTGATTCCGACTCTTCTTCTGAATCTGATTCTGACGAAGATGAAGAGGAACAAAATATTACTTCCAGATTTACTGACTTGTCCAAGTCGGCTAAGGACCGTCAGCAAGCTGTCCTTGGTGCGCACAACTTGATCACTAGATTCAACTACGATGATGTCAATGGTTCTTGGTGTCACTTCCAACTGGAATTAGATTCCAACACTCAAAAGTTACTTATGGTGAACATTGTTGAAGATGTCTGTCGTAAGGTTGTTGTAAAGGAAGTTCCAAACATTGGTCGTTGTTTACATCCACAAGCTGACAACTCTGGTAAGAGAATCTTGACTACCGAAGGTGTCAATTTCAAGGCTATGTGGGAGCACAACGATTTTATTAACGTGAACAACATCACTTCTAACGATGTTGCAGCTGTCTTGAAAACTTACGGTGTTGAAGCTGCCAGAAATACTATTGTTAATGAAATCCAAAATGTTTTCGGTACTTATGCTATCACTGTTTCCAGACGTCATTTGGATTTGATTGGTGATATGATGACCAGAGAAGGTACTTACTTAGCCTTCAACCGTCAAGGTATTGATTCCTCTTCATCCTCCTTTATGAAGATGTCTTACGAAACAACCTGTCAATTCTTAACTAAGGCCGTTTTAGATAATGACCGTGAACAATTAGATTCTCCTTCTGCTAGAATTGTCATTGGTAAGTTGTCTGGTGTCGGTACTGGTGCTTTCGATTTGTTAGCCAAAATGCCAAACATTGCTTCTTCTTCTGCTTAAATCAGCTTCCAAATTTTCCTGTACATTAGTTCGTTCATTGGTTCTTGGTCTAGGGCTAAATTCCACCATTTCTCTTTTTTTTTTAAAAAAAACAAATTGTTTCAATGCATATATATATATATATAAAGATTTTTTTTCTCATTGAGAGGTTTCGTAGTTGTAGTCTTTACCATCTTTTGAAATTATATACAATTGCTTCAGATCCTAAATTAAGTTTGATGATGAACTATACTATAGATGATTATAATGCAAAAACGTGTATATAAAATGAATAAGCTATATATATGATACTATTTTTTTTTGTTTAAAAGAACCATTGGACCTATATATAAATACCAAAATTTAATATAAATGAAACGATATAAAAGAAAAAAAAAAGAAGAGAGGAAAAAAAAAAATTAGAGGAATAAATAAACTTAGCAAGCCATCAAGGATTATCAGAAGAACGTTAATGAAAGTCCTAAAACGATCTTTTCGAAGTGCGTGGGTATTCCATTTCAAGTTCCATATGATCATCACAATCAGTGACAGCTCTTTTTGATTTGACTCTAAAAGAGTTTTGACCTTGTTCCAATTGTAATTTTTTTGATTTATTAGCAACTTCAAACTTCATCAACTCTGTAGCATAACCTGATCCCGTTTGAATTTCCTTAATGGAAGGTCTGATAGATTTAAGATAACTGTAAGCTGAAGAAGAATTACAATTCAATGCATCTTGAATATAAGCACACGTGAAAAGACTTAATAAATTATCATTACCATTGAGAGAAAACAAAAGAACACCAGCTTGTGGGTCTTTTTGTTTGATATTTGTCATAACGAGAATGAAATCATTCAAGATTTTCTGAACGTCTAGGTTTGTAACGATGGAGTTATTGACTTTATGATCAGTCAATCGTTCTATATTTGGAGTGAATTTAGTATTGAATCTCATAAGACATTCTCCTTCGAATTCTGTGAGTTTTTGAACGTTGAAATCAGGATCAATGTTGATACAAGTGAATTGTGATGGTTCAAAATCCTTCAAGTAATAACAGCATTTATGACATGGTAAAATACCAATGACATAGCGAATGTTGTTTGTGGCGATGAATTCATGTTGTGCTAAAGTATTTAAAGGCCCAATCCAAACTTGTTGTGATAGTTTCTGGGCTTGAAGTTGGTTTATTGTTGTGGCAAGATGATATTTATTTTGAAAATTATCAGACATTTTTTGAAAGGATTTGGATAGAATATCACAGTTTTGGTTTGTGGAAAAAAAAAACAAAGAAGTTTGAAATCGAATTGAATATAGAATCTAAGAAACTTAAGCGCCTAATAATAAAACCTGAAAAAAAAATCAATATAAATATTTGTGTCAAAAAAAAAAGAGTTGATATGAGGAGAGGGATTAGGGGAAATAAGAACGTCTAATGTGAATGAATGTTGATATTTCTATTGTTTGCGACAATGACAGGAAACTTCTCTATAGATTGTGTAGGAAAAAAAAAAAGTTTCTATATGAGAAAAGTGTGATAGTTGTTGGTTCAATGGATGGGATCTTTAATAAAATTCATTTCAGGCTTGGGCGCCGATGGCCCGGTCTAGATGTGTAATTAATTAAGGTAATATTTTTTTTTTTTTCATGTTTTTAACGCGCGCCAAAAAAAGAAATATGCCGCCGTTGCCAAAATTTTTCTGTAAATTTTTCAAATAAAAAACTTCCTTGATTGAGAGAAGTTCCTAATTAGGAAGGTGCTAGTCTGTTAGGGAATGAAAACTTTTTATTGATGACGTGAGTAAAATGCCGGGTTTGCCTCGGTAAATTCCAACATTGGATTTGTTGGAAATCCGAGAAGTCAAAACAAGTTACCCTATACTTAATACACGTGAGTATTCTTATACGACAGATCTCGATGAAATTGTTGTGGTTCATTTTCCCCACTTGTTGTGCGCACTTTATATAGCAAAGTAGTTTCAAACCCAACATGATCGGCATGTGAAATTTAAACCAAATGTCACCAGATATTGTTTATTCTTTAACCATTTATTAGAATCTTTCAACAAATTCTCTTCTTCTCACTATCCACTTTAACCAATTATTCCCTTTCATTTTTTTATTATTATAAAATTACCCCATACCTTAAAATATTTGCAGAAGATTTGACACAAAACACTCTCACATCATGTTTCTTAACTCTTCAAATACATTCAGAACCGCCTTCAAGCAAATCAAACCATTAACTCAATGTTTCACAAGAAACTTTCAAAATAGTGCCCAAACTTCTGTTAGAGCTGTAACACACCAAGGTCGCCAATCCTCATCATCCTTAAGATCTTTGAGTTTATTAGCAGGTGCCACCACGGCTGTGTTTCTTCAAACCCACAATTCAAGTAAAATCTTGAACGATACTGCAAATTTAGGAACTATAAAAATCAACGATTACAAGTCCAAATTGCCTGAGATTGATGGATCAGACTTACCAGTATCTTTACAGACACGTGCTGCTCGTAAAACCCAATATAAACAATTATGTTACGGTTCCTTGACTGGTTTATTTTTCGGTGTTGTCATTGGTAAATTATCCACTGTTCTTGGTTTCATCTCCTTGAGTGCCTTTCTTTTAGTTCAATTCTTACAAAGTAGAGGGATTGTTGATATTCCTTGGAGAACAGTGGTCAATGTTGGTCGTGATAGAATTGATGTTAAGAAATTGGTTCTTGAAGATCCTAGTTTTAAGTGGTCTTTTGCCTTATCTTTCGTCCTTGCTGCCTTGAATATATGATATTAGAATATCCATATATATATATATATATATAGTTTTTTTTCCCAATAAAGTTGATTTTGATTTTCGTATATATATATCAGATCTATAGAAAAAGAGGTTGATAGAAATTAAGCTATAGATTTTTTTTTTCAGATCTCCTCGTCATTTAAAAATTTAGGGTCATTAACAATCCTTCCTTTAAACTTTTCCCACCATGAATCGAAAACTTTAACATTAATCATGCCTCTATCATCAACAAAACCCACTAAATGATTATAAATATTCTTGATTATATTATTGGCCAATCGGGCTTTATCTTGAATTGAGATTCCTTGAGATGAAATAGATGGGTCATAAAGAGCTAAAGAAGTTGAAGATTGAACGGTATTTGAGATATTATTCGAACGGATTTCTTGTAATTGAGAATCAGCAATCTCATCAGGTTCTATAGATATACCGATAACAATAGCGTCAGAATCATCGCCATCAGGGGAGGCGATGATGGGCGTATCTAAATCCATATCGATATCATCAAGGACTCTTGCATTATGTTGTTGTTGCTGTTTATTCAATTTGAAAATGGCACTAGGTTTGAGGGCATTAATACCACCATACAATTTAAACTCAGATTCTCCAGCAAGTTTAAAATATATCAATGCTTTGAATCCAGCAGGAACGTCTTGGTTTGGTAAGGTGAATAAAGTAACATGTGAGATCTTTGATGCTGAGGGGATAGTTATTGTGTGTTGTGTTGGTGAGATTTGAGTAGATGGTTGAATTGCACGACCAGAACAGACGGTAGCAAACATTTTGTTGAAAAAAGAGAAGAGAAAAAGCGATAGAGAGAGAGGTTAAGTTAGATAGAGTATAAATTGATACGACGATTAGTTTTAGCTTTGAAAATTAGTGAAGTTAAATCTATTGAATTATATATGACATAAAAAAAAAAGAAAACTGCTGCCCTAGATTATTATATAGTGTGCGCTTACCAAGTTTTACTGGATCTTAAAAAATAAATTTTTTTTAAAAAAAAACTTCCAGATTTTTCTAGATTTTTTAAAGAATTTTGTTGGTAACCGCTCACCTGTCCTTCCTGATTCTTCTATTATTTGAGAATTAGAAGAATGGTCCAGTTAATAAAGGTTAGGAAGCTAATATATTGACTTGAAAGGGTTCAAGATAACGCATATGCTTCAAGGCCTACAATATTATAGTGGATTAATGGCAAATTTGAGGATGATTTAAGAATATCATAACTAATCTATTCAGTGTATTATGATTCGATACGATCGTCCCAGAACAATACAGAAATTTTTACATATTTTCCATCTTCGCTGCAGATGATTAATTGTCTTGTGTGATAGATGAATATGGGAAAGATATTTCTTCACATTTTAAATTGTATAGGCAGTTTATCTCTCTTTTTTTTTTTTTGTTTAGCCTACATACAATGATCATGATGTTCCGATCACTACCCATGTTGTAGAACAACCTCCTTTTATCAAGTTGACTTTTTGCTGTACCGTTTCCTCAAACAGAACATTGATTTGGTCAAACGTATCTGAATCCTTCTTAACACCACAGTTCCCATGTTCTCCCCAACCCCAAGAGACCACCTGTCCTTTGTTTGTCAATGCTAGACCATGTTCACTACCAACTTCAAACAATCTTAGATTTGAAGAATTTAATATATTGGTGGATTCTCTGATGGAAGGTATCTGTGAATGACTGTTATTTCCTAGTGATATCAATCCTTGAGATTTAGTTAAAAGATGGATAGAAGACCACATAGTTTTGAAATCAGCAATATTATTATAATGATCACTTGCTATTGAATTAAATAAAGAGGATTGTATATCATACCTATCTTTACCTAAAAATTCAACTTTATTATCATTGAACATTAACACTGTAAAATCCCTTGCAACTTGTATTTTTTTTACTCTTCTTTCCCCTAATTGTAAAATTTTAGGAATCCAACATACTTTCTCATGCATTATACCTATTTTACCATTTCTAGAATTACCCCATCCATAAACAGAGCCATCATTAAGCAACATAATAGTATGATCAACACAAGATCGCACATCGATAATAATCTTATCCTTTGGAATGGTCCAATTGGTTCTAATTAAAATTGGAGATCTAGAAACTTTCTCGTTGATACCAAGTTCTCCCTTAAGACCAAATCCACATGAATATACTTCATAAGATTCATTAATAAGGATACTGAACTCATACCCAGCAGAACCTAAGATCCAACGTTTCCCATTTATTTGTTGGATTTTTTTAAACCCTTTGATATGCTCATCTTCATTATCATGTGCACATTGACCGTACATATTATCACCAGTGGAGTATACATCACCATTATCTAATAATATTAAAGTATGATTTCCACCACATATAATGTCTTTCACCGAAGATAAAGTGGGTACTTGAAAGACTGGGTGAAGTATGTCAAGATCTGTAGTATGTGAAAGGCCTAATTGATGTTTTCCGTTGGAACCACAGGCGTATATGGTTGTAAAGGTCATAAAAAGGTCCTGCTGGTATTTTATAGGTTCTTTTATTAAAATTTTTTGTTTATACTTTAGTGATGTTTCTTAAGAGAATAGATATGATTTCTATTTTAATGTATAAGATGAACTGTGTGACGGAACTTTTGGCATAATTTTTTGGCGTTAATTGTTTTGCCAAAAAAAAATAAAAAATGAAAGGATTGCCAAAACGTAAAAACTTGTTCTGACGCGAAATATTCCTGTTTTTTTTTTTTT
>JADIOT010002603.1:0-10236 GCA_018343995.1 Waltiozyma sp. UFMG-CM-Y6624
TGGTGTGTATGGAACTATTGTTTCATTTGTCCATCTTTCTTCAACCAATAATCCTTAAACTTGTTAATAACACCTTCAGCCACTGGGAAAATAGGATTAATCTTACCAACTCTATCAACGTCTTCAACTTTAGAAACAGAAGGATCAATATCCCTACTTTCAATAGCATATGCAAATGCATCTAATGGAGTGACAGCTTCATACTTTCTCAAAGTCTCCTCATTGATACTGAACTTATTTTGAGAAATAATAATACCAAGTAACCCATATTGAGTGTGATAATAATCAGGAATCTTCCCTGGTTTGTCTCTTAAACCACCCCTTTTTTCATCTTGACAAGCACAAAGCATATAATTCATCAAGGCTGCTCTTGAAGCAACTTCAGTTGTTTGGCCATCTGGCAGTAACACATCAAACAATGGAAGTAACCCACCAATCCAAAAACTATAACAACCATCGACAAGTTTATTGGTTCTACCAGAAAACCCACCTTCCAAGGGTAATTGTCTTTCAGCGGTCCAATGGATCAACTTCTCCAAGTTGATGTTCTTTAAGAAAGTCTGTCTACCTAGGATCAACAAACCAGCCATCGCACAATATGTAAATCCACCATGGGCTTCGTCAAAAGGAGTAGCACCAAATCCACCTTCATAAGTCTGACACTTACCAATCCATTCAGCAGAACCTTTAATCAATTCTTCAGTAAGGATATTCAAAGTGGAAGCAATCGTTAAAACACAATAAACCGCTCTTGTATCAATTTCACCGCCAACATGCATACAGAACGAACCATCATCGTTCTTCAAAGCCATTAACCATTTATAAATTCCCTCACGATCAATCTTATCCCAATCTTCTTCGCTAGCTATAATTGCAAAGGCCAAAATCGCAGAATATGCAGCTGCAACATGACCAATTTGTCCTGGTCCTCCACCAATACCTCCATCTTTTTCAGAGAACATGGTAAACAGTTTTGAAACCAATTGCTTTTTTGTATCATCAGAGACTGACTCACCTAATAATGCAAGACAATTTGTACTCCAATAATATAACCATGGTTGAGATTGATCAAGCATTTTAAAAGTTGCTGGTAATTTACCAAGAGAGAAATTTAGAAATTTAACATGTTTTGAACGGTCCAAATGTGGCACTGAACCATCTTCTAAAGCCTTATCTATATATGTCTTGACTTCCTGCTCTATGGAGATTTGTGCTGATATTGTAGCTGTTAAGGGGTGTTCTTCAACTTTCAATTGATTGTTTGCCATTTCACTAAGGATATTGTATTGTAAATCTTCTTCTGCTGCTTCACTTTCAATTGTTGATTCTGTTGTGATGGGCGTACGTTTTTTACCTAGCAGACTAAGAATATATTTCGTCTTTTTAGCATTCTGTTGAACTGACATTATTTATATATTAAATTTGATCAATGAAATTGAATTTTGAGGTTCTAATGTCTATTGTTTGAACCAGAAAAGGTAATTTGTTTCTGAATTTAAAATTTCAGAAATCATAACATCAGGACACCAAGTACCTCATTTATTTAGGCTATTTATGTTTATATTTTTATTTTTTTTGCCGCCAGAAGATCGTGGATATACCCCTCAGAAATATAGATATATATATATATATAAAAAAGAAAAATTATTGGAAAACCCCCCCTTAATCCCACCAAACAAAACAATTAGTTTAAACTGTCTTATGGTGGATTTATACGAAGTTGTCAAATCAACACAGCTTACACATTGGCACTGGGCATTAGACGAATACAACAATGCTTTAAATCACTCCAATGTGTCAATTCGCCTTCTTAACGATTTACTAAAGAACAAAAAGAGCATTTTATCTAAACATGAGATTGAGTCAATCAATATACTCTCAAACCAAATTATAAACAGCCATTCTAAATTGAAGGCAAATAAATCATTGCCATATCAGCAAAAGCTAAGATGGCTTTCTTCAAACGTTAATGGGGAACTTTATTTTCCTGTAACGTGCTTTTCTTCCTTTAAAATAAGCCGCCCAATTTTGCCTTCAAAAAACATTCAATTAAAAGAAATAGAACTATCTTCAGATCAACAGAAGCTGTTTTCACATTGGGAAACCATTCCAGAACAACAGTGGGACGCATCTTCATTGGATCAATCTGAAGCATTATCTACGTTGTTCCAGGATTCCCTTCAAGATTGTTCTTTTGTATCTGCCTTCATATCATTAACGAACAAAAATATATGCAATTTCAAACCATTGTCTCTAATCTCCCCACATACAAAATCTTCAATATACTTAATAACACTTCACTTCAATGGAGAATCTAGAAGTGTTGAAATTTCTTCACAATTACCATACCTTAAAAATTCCAGTCAATCTCTTTTTATAAGATCAGAATCTTCACCAGATTTTCTATATCCTGCCTTAATTGAAAAGGCATATCTAAAGATTCAAGGTAATGTTTACGACTCTAAAGGCTCAAACGCTGGTATTGACACCTTTATACTCTCTGGATGGATCCCACAATATATTACAGAGGCTGATGGGGTTAATTGGTGGAAAGGTTTGAAAAGAAAGTTTGAAGAAGGCAAAATTGTCTTGAATTTAGGTACAGGTGATAATTGTGATAAAAATTTGCCATTCCACTCTAATCATGATTATTCGGTCGTTAAATTTGATGATGATGATGATACACTTGTTTTGAAAAATCCATGGGGTGGTAAGATGGAAAATGTTCAGATACATGATATTTTTAAACATTTTAAAACAATTTATTTGAATTGGAACCATCAAGGATTTTCCATGAATCATTTATCTTTCATTTGGAGTCATACTACACAATTTTATCAATATCCTCAGTTTAAAATCGATAATTCCAAAGGAGAGGAACAAGAAGTTATAATCTTACTTGAGAAACATTTAGGATTTCAAGAATCTGATATCAATGTAATGATTTTTGATTCTGAAAATGGTGAGATTCTCTTCACAAAGACAATACTTTTGAATCAAAAATTTGCGAAGGCTAATAATACCAGGTTTCATTTTTCAAAGTTCGTAATGAAATCAAAAGGTTTTGCCACTGTTGTTATCACCAATACTGCCAGAGAATTACAAAACTTCACGCTCAAGGCCTTCGCCTCATCATCTTTGGTGGAATTGACCAAATCAAAACATCTTTTTCCATACACTAATAAGATTGAAGATATTTGGGATTCGAGTACAAGTGGTGGGAATTGGTCATTACAGAGCTACTTAAAGAATCCGCAATTTGAAATAACACCTCAAAGTTCAACGAACATCCAATTACACCTCTCAACCCCTGACAAAACCTTGATAAACTTCCAATTATTTTATAAAGATGCCAATCCTCTCTCTTCCAAAACAATGAAGCATTCCCTGATATCTACCAAATACAATCAACAATCAAATTATGCTGTTGTCAACTTGACAGAGGGTCAAACATACATTCTAATCCCATCAACATATGATTCCGGTGTCAATTCCCAATTTACTGTTTGCTTCAACTCAAATTCACCGTTAAATATTATCAAATTATCCTCCAGATTAGGTCTGTATCTGAACTCATTGAAATTACCGTGGAAAAGTACAAGTACACGGCTGAAGTATACATTCAAAGTGCCATACCGTAGCAAATTGAACATTCATCTTTGGTCACAGATAAATGAGACAACGATTATGACAAGATCCAGTTATACTCCTCAGATTAGAGCAAGTCTGTTCTATTTAGAAACTGGAGAACCTATTCTCATCAATCCGGACTTTAATGACGATTTATTTGGAATTTGGATGAAAGATGTTGTTATTAGTAAATGTCATATGAATGTGGTTTTGCTTATTGAAAGGTTTGAGATTGGGAACGGGATTATTATGGGTGAGATTGGATCAGATTATAGGTTACAAAACGTTTTGTGAAATTTCAAATAAGATTTTTATTTTTTCATTTTTTATTTTTTAGTTTTTATGTTTTATTTTTACTTATATGAACTAAGGTTATTTATGAAGATGAGTCTGAGCCGAAGAATAAGCATGAACGATGACAGCAGTGGCAGTTTGGATATTCATAGATCTAATGACTCCCAACTGTCTGATCTCAACACAATAATCCAATTCAGCCAATAATTCACCAGGGATACCTTCAGCTTCTCTACCTAAAAGAATTAAAGATTTAGCAGGGAAGGGTGTATCATTTCCCAAAACCAAACTCTTGTCGGTTTGTTCCAATCCTATCAAAGTGTATCCTTCTTTTTTCTTCTGCTTCATGAAAGTAGGAATATCTTCAATCTTAACTTCTAATAGAGGCATCCAGTGATCTGCAGTGACTGCAACATTCTTGAATTGCGGATGTTCTTTAACACGTAAGTCGTCAACAGTCATAACACCTGCACCCAAAACATCACAAAGACGACAGATACCACCAAGATTTGGTGGTTTATCAACTAGGGATGATACCACAATTAATTCGGTACGTTTAACTGAACGAGTTTGTTGGGAAAGGTCAATCACAGATTCCCACGCACCACTCTTGGTTTGTAAAGTTGAGTTTGAAGGTAAGCCATTGTCATTATCCCCAGATAAGGATGGTGAAGAATTAGTCCAATTTATCTCCTCAGTTGAACCAATTGAAATTTGAGAATCATCACCTTTGAAATACTTATCTAATTCCTCTTTTGTTATTAAACGAACATCACGAGGGGAAATTCTTGAAAGAACTCCACCAAAGATACCACTGAGATTATAATCTTCTTGAATATCCCAAATTAGGGCATCACCAGTTCTAAATTTACCTGATCCTTGTGCTAATTTCAAAGCTTGATCATATAATAATTTCAAGACAGGTCCAATTGGTAATATTAAACCACGCTTCTCAATCTCTGGATAGATAGATAATATCAATGAGTTTGAAAAATGCCTGATCAAAGGTTTATTAGAAGAACAGTTTGGAATCAAATATGAGGTGAAATCTTTAAAGAATTTGTATGTCTCAGGGGTATTTTCAGGTAATTTGGTGCTGATTAAGAAGGCAATACGTTCAACTGAAGTCACAAGAACAGGTTTAGATTGATCTTTAAAGGAGTTGAAAATTTGATCTCTATTATTGGTTTCATTACTGACAGAGTCCAAGGCAATTAACCACTCCATGTAGGATCTCACCAATGGCGAAGCTTCGCTCTCTAAAGCTGGTAATAGAGTTGAACCAACATAGGTTGATAAAATTGACTTATCGATTTTTTGAGAAAGAAACAATAGCAATGAAAATGAGAATAATCTTTGGATTTCTTCAACTCCATCTGTTTTCTTAATTGGATGTATGATATTGAATGGATCATCCTGAACCAAATACTCAAAGAATAAGGTTAAATATTTTTCAGAACATTCAGATAAAATAGAAATGATATTTATCTTAGCAGAGACTTCTTCATCACCATATATTTTCTCATAGATATCTCCTTGACCAAACCCACAATCTCTATTATATTTAGTGGCAATGACTGTACGTAATTTAAAACTATTGCTATCTTCTTGGGAAATCTTTATAATCTTGATCAAAACAGGAAACAACCATTCACATTGTTCGAATTCTAAATGGTAATATTGGGCAAAAACCCAAAGACAATGGGAAAGTTTTGGCAAAAGTGATCTTCTTGAAACGGATAATTCAATAATCTTCAAGGCAATTTTTGCAACAATTTTAGAATTATATTCGTTATTAATACAATCCTTCAACACAATCTCATGAAATAACGTTTCAATAAATGTCAAATGCATTGGCAATTGGTTCAAAACTAATCTTTCCTCCGAGAATTGATTCCAAATAGATTCCAATATTTCCATCACTGTGATAAAGTCTATATTGATATAATTGTTAATAAGATATTGGATAATTTGACAAAGTTTAATATTAGAATGGAAAAATCCAATATTGGCGGATAATGTTGTTAACAAAGTGGACATTTGACATTCATCAATAGGGTTGGATTTTATAAAAGTTTCAATCAATGATAAGTAATTGGTCTTAATAATATCGACAGTTTTGAAATCATAGTCTGAAGATAAGCAAGTCAGATATTTACCTAATAGAATTAATTGATCGAATTCAAATATTTGGTTATCAGAAACTTCCATAACCTTGGCATAAATTTTGGTGAAAAATGTGAATCTGTCAAGATTGAAATCATCCTTCTTCTTCAATGATGAAATAACAGCTTGTGATAATTTGGACAAATCAATCCCTTTGAAACTGTTTGCAGAGAAAATTTCCATCTGACAAAGTGATTCAGAATTGGTGTATTCATCAGTAATGACATCTTCTTCACTTTGAACTAAACGGGATAATAATTTACTAAATTTAGTGTTCAAATCCTGGTCAAATTCCAACCCACTAACAGCCAAAGTTTTCAAAAACATTTCAGAGATAGAACTTTGCTGCATGAACAAAGAATAGTAAACAACTTGAAACTCAGGTTCTCTTGTTTCAAATTCAATGGGATCTTCCTCTGGACTATGATTCACAGATATATAATCATAAAACAATTCCAAGTTATCAACAAACAATTCCCATCCATTGCATTGAACGAACTTCACTAACGACTCAAGAACCAAACAAACATTACATTTGATCTTAGTAAGAAGCTTCAAATGGATATTTTGTAGATATTTTTCAAAGATTGGATCTTCAGCAGTAGTATCGAATAATCTATGAATCATTTGGACATGAGATTCCTTCAAAACAGGTGTTCTTAATCCCTTTAAAAGACCTTTGGTTAAATAGATTCTGGCAGGTCCAAACGATTCAGACATTTCGTTAGATAAATATCCAAGTATTTGTTCAACTGTTTCCACAAGTAATGTTTCATTCAATCCTTTCAAAACGCCACTGACAAAATTTTCCAACTGAACACCATATTGACAAATCAACGATCCATTGACATGGAAATGTTGAGCCTCAGTTGCATATTTTAAAAACACATCACATAAGTTCCCAGAGTTAAAAATACATAGATCATTTTGTTTTACTTGAAACATAACATTAAGTGAAAACTTTCTGACAGATTCCATATTAGCTTTAAACCCAGTTGATAATAAAGTTAATCCCCAACTAGGTTTGATTGGAGACTTCAAAGATAATAAGGATAAGATGTCTGGTTTGGCGGCAATTGCTTGATTTAAAGCAGTATCTAATGCAAGAATCTCATAAAGTGTACAGAATCTTTTCCAAGAATCAATAGCAATAAAAGAATCTGAGAATGGGAAATAAATATATTCATTATCGATATCTGATGTGATCTGTTGGATAGAAAGACGAAGAATAGATAAGGAGTATTTCCGATGTTCATGAGTTTGAGAAGTGAGACCTAATTGGATCAATTTCCAATATTCTGAAGATTTATGACAAGTGCTTAAAAAGGCATTGGAGGTTTTATTAGTTTGATGGGAGATTAGAAGTCTCAACCATGTGATATAGACATTGGACATTTGTTGTGAAGAAGAAGAAGAAGAAGATAAAGTGGTTCTTGTCAATTGCCAGATATATTCATGCAGATTTGAAAATGAAGAAAAGTCCTTGAAACGTAAAGTTTTGATAGCCTTAGTAGAAATATTATCCTCTTTAAATATGGTAAATAAAAGAACTAAACGATCCAAAGATTCAGGAATGATGATATCATTCGAAAAAGTATAAACTTTTTCTAAAAATTTGAAAAATTGTAACAATATTCCCTCTTCCAATTGTAAAACTGGTTGTGTTCTTTCCGAAAAAGTAATATACTTCTTAATCAATTCATCAAATTCTAAAGAAATGGAACTTCCTAATTCTTTCAATACAATATTTTGTAAAATTTCTTCTTCACACCATTTTAAAACCTCTTTCCAAGCCAAGGGTAATTTAATAAGAATCTCCATTAAATTATTATCCTCAATTAAAATTAACTTTTCAGATTTTTTAATCAATTCCATTTTGAAAAAATTTTCTACAATTTTAGAGATTTGTAATATTGTCTCATCATTTGGTAAACTAATCAATAAATCATTTAATATGATTACATTATCAATGTTTGTAAGATCATTTGCTAAATTCAAAGCTATAGCACTTCGTTGAGAAGGTTCCAAAAATTTAGAAACTAGAAATGAACTGGACATTTTCTCAGTGCTAATATATTATTTAAAAAAAAATTACCCAATAAGCTTGGTTTTTGAAAAAAAATATATATATTAATAAAATTATTAAAATATTTTTTTGTTTTTTTTTTTTGAATTTTTTTGGCCAAACCAGTTCTGTCAAATTTAGTAGTACACATTTGGTAAGGTAATGTCTGGATGTTGTGATTACTAAATATAAAGGCTAGTAACACGTGATTTAAATAAAAACATCCGAAATTATATATATATATATATTAAAACGGTCACAAATTATCCCAATTATGAGCTAACAATTGTCTATCAGACTCACGTCTTTTAAGATCTGGGAAAGGAACACCACCTGTAATAGAAGAAGTACTGATACGTGGTTTACTAGGGGAAAATTGAATACGAGTTCTCATACCGGGAGTGCTGGAACCATTATTTGTTATAATACGTTTACTTGGAGTTGCCATAATCATTCGATTTTTCAATCTGGGAGTCATTGAATTCAAATTTTCTTGTTGAGAAGAAGATGATGATCTACGACGATTCTTTGTAGGTGTTGAAAGAATCGTTGATTTGATTTCTTCATCTTTTTCATGTGTTGTTTTTGTTGGAGTATGATTTTTGGATGGTTTTGATCTTTGAGATGCATCATTTGATGATGATACTGCTTCTGCAAATAAGTTGACGAATCTTTTCAAGTTTGCTTCATTCAATTCAAATAATTGCGATTTAATTGTACTGAGAATATGACCATCCTTTTCTGTAAGATCATTATCTAATTCTTCATTAATTTGATCAAAAATTAAGGATAATTTAGTCTTAAACCTTGTAGAATCTTTGGAAGAATTAATCGGTGTATTAATTGGTGTAACTAAAGATGTTATTTTCTTTGGATTTCTTTGTCTTTTGGGAACTTTGATTGTACTTGCACCTGAAAGGGTTAAATTACCTAAATCTTGTGACGTTTTCTTGGACACAACAAATGGATCTTCGTTGAAATTTTGAAGTGGAAGTGTTGATGTTTTAACAATTGTATCAAATTCAAATTGAATATCATCGATTTTTTTTTGTTCAATTTCATCATTATTATTATTATTATTATTATCGTTAATAGTGGGGATATAATATCGTGTAATTTTATTCTCTTGATTTGTTTTTAACCAAAAATTCTTTCTTATAATCAAATCAGAAAGATCTTCAAAATTACCAGCTTGTTTAATAAAAGGATGTTTCAACAATTTATTTGCACTTGGTCTTTCATTTGGGTTTTTCACCAAACATTTCTTCACGAAATCTTTAAACTGAAAAGAATAAGTTCTTGGATTTTCTTCTTCTTCTTCTTCATCATCATCATCTTTTAAATAAGGAGGACTTTGAGCGGGAATTTTGAACAACACTCTCATTGGAGGTAATTTTGATAGAGGTGGAGTTCCTTTTGCTAATTCTATGGCAGTGATTCCCAATGACCAAATATCCGCCTTAAAATTGTAATCATCTTCTAAAATCACCTCTGGAGACATCCAATATGGAGATCCAACAAACGTATGTCTTTTAGACATATTGTTTGATAATTGAGTAGAAACACCGAAATCAGCAAGTTTCACACAACCTGTTGAACTAAGTAAAATATTTGCAGCTTTAATATCTCTATGAATCCGACTATTTCGATGAAGATAAGTTAAAGCATTTAAAGTTTCTCTTAAAATAATAGCAATATATTTCTCATTCAATGGACCAGGTTTCATCAAATCCAAACAAGATCCACCATCAACAAATTCCATAACGATCCATAATTTATAATTACGTACAAATGATCCAATATATTCAGTGATATTATTATGTTGACATTGACTAAGGATCCCGATTTCCTTTTGAATACTGATTAGATCATCGTTTTGTTCAAGATCAATTTGTTTAATGGCTACTTGTTTCTTAGTGACTTTATCCAATCCACGATATACTATACCAAATCCACCTTTACCAATTTCTTCATATACATCGAATTGATTTTCACTTAAATATCTCATTTTGAACCCGTTTATTATTTTTTATAAAAAAAAGAAGAAAAAGAGTTGAAGAAAACAAAAAAAAAAAAAAAAA
>JADIOT010002604.1:2386-42436 GCA_018343995.1 Waltiozyma sp. UFMG-CM-Y6624
TATGGAAATTTATTTTAAATTTTTAGGTTTTTTATATTTTTTTTTTTTTTTTTGTTTTTTTTTTTTTTTTTCTTTAATTTGAAATTTGTCCTTATATTGTTTTCTAGGTTATCAATTTTTTTTTTTAATGTAACCCCAGAAAATAATAAAATTTCCTATTAGAGATATATATTTGAGAGAAAACCCCCCCTATTTGGCAAAGGTTAATAACTCCGTGTAAACCGAGGTTGCTTGTTGGCATGACAATATTTTGGATTTGTTGTTAACCAATAAAAAACTCAGAAGGCTACTGCCAGATTCGTGCGTGCATTTGACTCATGAGATCCGGACCGTTTTATAAGGAAAAAAGTAAAAAGTATTTAGAGTCATTGAAAAATTAGAAATTAACAATTTAATTGGAAATTACTTTCTTTTTGTTTCTTTTTTTTTTTTTTTGGTTTTCACACCTTAAGAAAAATAACAAACCAATTGCAAGGTCAAAACTCAACGCTTTTTTTTTCCTCTTTGATAATATTTGTAATTCCGGTTTAGAGTCAGGTCACATGAATGTTGTGGAATCCAACTCTGTTGCTATTTTTGGAATTTGAAGAATCGGTTAGGACCGCATAAATGTTGCGCAGTTTCATAGTTCAATTGGAAAAGAAGAAAAGCTAAAGTCTGGTTTTCGAGATCAAGATTTCGGTTGTTTATATAGAAAGATTCTCTCCCCTTTCACACGTAATTCCAGCATTAACTTCACAATACTTTTGATTTGTTTCAAAAAGTTCAATATTATTCGACTTTCATTCTTTATTTGAAAATGCAATCTTTCAAGCTTTCTATCGTTGCTATTGTCGCTTTATTAACACAACAAGTCGTGGCTACTCCGCCAGCCTGTTTATTGGCCTGTGTTGCCCAAGTCTCTAGAACCTCTTCCTGTAATGGGATCCAAGATATTACCTGTGCATGTTCAAACGAAGGTGCTGAATTAAAGGCTTGTTTTGATGCCATTTGTCCAAATGATAACGCTGATGCTGCCTTCTCTTCCTTGGAATCCACCTGCAAGGATTTCGGTGCTGAATTAGTTCTTTCTGGATCTTCTTCCTCCACTACTGACGAGTCTACTTCTTCCTCCACTACTGAAGAGTCTACTTCTTCTTCTACTACTGAAGAATCCACTTCTTCCACTACTGAAGAGTCTACTTCTTCTACTACTACTGAAGAATCCACTTCTTCCACTACTGAAGAGTCTACTTCTTCTTCCACTACTGAAGAATCCACCACTTCCACCACTTCCTCTTCTTCTACTGCCACCTCTATCTCATCCACCACATCCACTTCTTCCTCTTCTTCTGCTGCTGCCCCAGAAACCATGACCACTATTACTTCCTCCACTTCTTCCGGACCTTCCGTTTCTACAGCTACCGGTGCCGGTAATATGAATGGTCCAGCTATTGCTTTAGCTGGTGCTGCTGTCTTCGGTTTGTTATTGTAAGAAGTTTCACTAGTTTTACTTTTTTTCTTGCAATAGCATCTAAGATTGATTTTTTTTTCTTTCTTTAGACTTTCATACATGGTATTACAACAATAACTTCTACGAGGAAATTTTTTTGTTCATTGGTGTTTCCATTCGTTTCTTTCCAATTTACTGCTATACGCTTGTCCTGCCATTTTATTTAAAACGTTTTCAATAGGCTTATATGTTTATGAATTCTACTACTCTTGGATACCCTTATTCTTTGACATGTAATGTCAATCACTATATTGTAACTTGTTATATAATAGTTTCTTAAAATTGAATATATACATATATATATATATTTCTTCTGATTTATATACAGTATTTTTGCGAAGCACAAAGTTTTGTTTTTTAATCCTTTGCAGGAAACAAAGCCTTATACTCTCTCTCCAAGCCCCTAACAGTTCTCCACAACAATTCTGTTTCCTCCTCGGTGGCCTCCCCACAGGCTACCCATCTAATCTTTCCCTCGTGATCCAAGACATAGATAAACCCACCATAAGTGTTATCACAATGAACGGTTTCTCTTAAATCCAAAGAGAGGGTCTTTTTAGGAACGATGAAATACTTGCTGTGTCTTTCTGGATGATTCAAAGCACGTAGATTACCCTTAGATATCAGAACAAAGGAGGCCTTAAGAGCGTTCTCTGTAACATTGATATCTACAATTTGAGATCTTGGATATTTAGAAAGAAATAACTCATAACCTTTCTTGGAAAGGTATGAATCTTGATTTTCTGAGACCTTGAAGAAACTTTGTGAAGACTTCTCACCGATCTGTGAGGTATACACTCTTACAACAGAGACTTTACCTTTTAGAATATCCGAAGTTTGTTTGGTTTTGAAACTGGTTAAATTTTCACCTTGCATGTTTGGAAAGTAAAGAGCCTTTTCAGAACGCCAATACGAAGGAGGAGCATGGAAAAATTTACCGTTGGTCTTACGATAAGTATAGACATCGTACATTCCTGATTTGGAGATCTCACGTTCTAGTTCCTTCTGTCTCTCGGTATTTTTATCACGGTTGAGGAAGTCTCTGAACTTTTGAGTCACAGAACGTTGATCACCGTTGTTATCGGTTGGCTTTGGGGCATCTTCGAACCCAATAGGCTTGTTTAAGGTGGTCACCACATGAGCCTTTGGCTTTGTAGCTGAGAGTTGTTTGTTCAATTTGCCTATGAATTTAACAGTTTGCGAACTGGAAAACTGTCTTGTGAATCTCAGAGACATTCGTGTTTTTTTTTTTTTTTTGTTGGGGTGGAAATGATAATAGGATTAACACTTAATCTTTGACTTTTAGTGTGTGTGTTCATCTTCACAGAATAAATTAGCAATTTCAAAACACACTTCAACAAACATTGCACGTGCGCGTAACAGATATATTTGATGTAAGTTGTTTGAAGGTTTAAACTTTTATGAAATAATTCCACAAACTTCGCAACATTTCTTTCTTTATTAATCTTTAATTTACGGAAACCACTAATGTTCAGAATTACAAGCAAATCACTAACTTCTACAATTACTGTTCTTTCAAGGCGAGAACTCAGCACAGCGAGATCACTTCTGAATAATTCAATCAAAGAGAAGATAAACAACACAGAATCAAAGCCTTTGAATCCACATGTAAGTCTATACTGTCTCATTCAATTCACCCATTTCCATCTATAATATACTAACTATCTTATCTGAAAGGCTGCTTTTTACAGAGATTTTGCAGGACCGATGTGTAAGATTCTTGCTATTACCTTCTCTACTTATTATGGTTTGATATACACCTGGGAATACCTTGAATCACTTGAAACTATTGAACAAGAAAATAAAGCAGAAATTCATCCATTAGAAATATCTAAATAGATACAAATGTTACTCTGACTTAAAATTTAACATATATAATGTTTGTGTATGTGTTTCTTTAATTTTTATGACCAGCATTTCCATTTTGCTATATATAATATCCCTATAAAAAAAATACACACACTAAACTCAATTTCTTCAAGAGGTTTGAAAAAGGGAGTCAACAATTCTATTTGTTAAGACATTTTTCCCTTTAAAACTTTATCCGAAAAACTATAGAACCGCGTGAGATGCTTATAATTGTTCAACTTGGGTGGCTAATCTCTTGGCAACAGCATCCAAGAATTCAGTGGTGGTGACATAAGATTCTCTGTCAGTTCTACCAGTAGCTAAAGCCAAATCCTTAGTCATGATACCATCTTCTTGAACGGTGTCTAAAGTAGCCTTTTCCAATAAATTGGCAAATTCAACAACCTTGTCAGAACCATCTAATCTACCTCTTTGGGCAATACCTCTGGACCAAGCAAAGATAGAGGCAATAGAATTGGTGGAGGTTTCTTTGCCTTGTTGGTGTTGTCTGTAATGTCTAGTAACAGTACCATGAGCAGCTTCGGATTCGAAAGCCTTACCATCTGGAGTAACCAAAACAGAAGTCATCAAACCTAAAGAACCGAAACCTTGAGCAACAATATCGGATTGCACATCACCATCGTAGTTCTTCAAAGCCATAATAAACCCACCCTTGGACTTGACCATTTGGGCAACCATGTCATCGATCAAACGATGTTCGTAGTAGATGTCCAATTCGTCAAATTTGGCCTTGTATTCGGCTTCATAGATTTCTTGGAAGATATCTTTAAATCTACCATCGTATTTCTTTAAAATGGTGTTCTTAGTGGATAAGAACAAGTTCAACTTCTTGCTGATTGCCAACTTGAATGAAGAGTGAGCGAAACCTCTGATGGATTCTTCAGTGTTGTACATAGCTAAAGCAACACCTGGACCCTTGTAATCATAGACTTCCAAAGTTTGCGCCTTTTCACCGTCAGCTGGAGTGTAGACTAATTCCAATTTACCGGCACCTGGAACAACCAAGTCGGTAGCCTTGTATTGATCACCATGGGCATGTCTACCAATGATGATTGGCTTTTCCCAACCTGGCACTAATCTTGGAATTCTTGGAATGACAATTGGTTCTCTGAAAACAGTACCACCCAAGATGTTTCTGATAGTACCGTTTGGAGATCTCCACATGTTCTTCAAGCCGAACTCTTCGACTCTTTGTTCATCTGGAGTAATGGTGGCACATTTGATACCAACACCATACTTCTTGATAGCGTTGGCAGAGTCAACTGTGATTTGATCGTTGGTGGCGTCTCTGGATTGAATACCCAAATCGTAGTACTTTAATTCAACATCAAGGTAAGGCAAGATCAACTTGTCCTTGATACGTTGCCAGATGATTCTGGTCATTTCATCACCATCTAATTCGACAATTGGAGTCTTGACTTTGATCTTGTCAAATAGAGAGGCAGATGAACTGGAAAATAATCTGGCCTGTAATGGTCTGGCACCTAAGTGAGCTCTAATAGTGTTTAAACGAAGCATATCTTGGAGTGGGATATATTCGAGATTAAAAGGTAATTTTACCTAAAACTACTTTTTTTTTTTTATTTTTCTATTTTTTTTTTTAATTGAGATGAAGAATATTTCGATAACTTTTTATACTTTCATATATAAATCCTCTCTGACTAACATTTGATCAATGGTCAACGAGGGATCATGCAGAATAATCCTGACTCGGACAACGCGAAAGCGATATCGGCGCACGTAAGAAGAAAAAAAATAAAAAATTACGGGTGTGTGTGTGTGTATCTTTAAATTAATTTAGTGAAATGTAGCAAAAAAAAAACCCCTCACACCTGTTCATAGTTAGGTAAAAGTTAAAGAAAGCTTCATTAATTGACTTTATTTTTTTGTGTTATTTTTTACAAAAAAAAAAAAAAAAAAAAAAAAAAAAAACAAAGAAAAAACGATAAAAAGAATAAATCTTTATGAACTTGTAAAAAAGAAAAATGCAAGCAGTGTGCTTCTAACAAAAACACGTGCTCCTACCACCGGCGCAGGTGTTTCCTTTTCAAATAAAAATAAATAAAAAAAGAAAATGGGAGGCTGCCAAATCTTCACGTGCTATGTGGAGATTGAGGATTTTTTTTTTTTTGTTTCTTTCCGTTTGAAAACAAACAAAAAATAAATATCCTCAAAAATTATATTTTATATTGACTAAGTTAAATTTGCCTGTAATCTTCCCACTAGCGGCTAAGTTATAAATGATATAAATCAAATCAAAGCCAATATATACCCTTACTTCCAGAGTTTTCTATTTAACCCCCTATTTTTTTTTTTTACAAAAAAAAAAAAAAAAAAAAAAAAAAGAAAAAGGATGGATTTATCACTGCCATTCGTTTGTTGTTCAATCTGTCAACTAACAGCATCAAATACCAAACTTTACTTGACATCATGTGCCCATATACTTTGTCATGACCATGCTTCAAGGAGTATTTATATCAAATACACTGAATCTTTATCAATTTTCTTTTCTTTTATTTTAATTTTGATTTTCTTTTGGTAAGAATCATATCTAACATTCAACAAAGATACAAAGGATCCTAATAGACTAGAGTCCACAAAGATACAGTGCCCCACTTGTAGCCATGATTATGTGTCCCTAGTGAAGATTGATAAACACCTACCAACGGAGATAGGTTCTTTCTTCATTCCTTTCCCTGGTCAAATAGAACAAATGTTTGCTTCTGCTCAATTTCAATATACTGGTTTAAATGAGAAAATTGCATATCAAGGACAATTAATAACAAGACTAACAGATAAGGTAAATAAACAGAAACAACTATTGGCTTTAGCTAAGGAGAAAGTTTTACAAGTGGAACAGTTGGAAAATCGAATCAAATCATTGGAACAAGAAAATGATTCACTTAAATCTTACCAACGATCAAATAATTTCCCTCCAAATAAGATATCTGATCATCAACGTCCTCAAACGATTGATTTAACTGGTGATGATGATGATTTTTTGGAAGAATCACAACAACCAGCCGCTAATGAAAAACGACGTTTGGTAACAAGCTCATTTCTTAACCAAGTGACAAAAAGCACAACTCAAAGAGGACTCCGGAATTATGGAACTTCAACACTAGCTGGTGTTACTCTTAAACAAAGACCACAACAGCAAAAAGAACAGGATGATCGATCAATTGAATTCGCCAAGAGTAGATTAGGTGAATCAACAAACATCCTTCAAATCTCTCCTAGAATCAAACGTCCAGTCACCATATCCAGCAGTGGATCTAGTGCAAGAAACTCACTATCAAATGGTTCGCTGAATACATCATTCAGTTCCCATGATCGATTTTTACCTCCAGGATCCCAATTAAAACCTAATTTGTTAGCGTTAAACCAACCTTTAAGTTCTAACAATTTGGGAAGACTAACTAAGACTAGAGCATCTACTACTAATTTGGCACAAAGATTATCTGCTCATATGAAAGTTGGGGGTTCGATTAGTAGCAGCAGTGGTAATAGGAGAGGTGGATCTGTTTCGTCAAACTTAAGACCTGGTTCTGCTTTTTCTAATCATAATATATTCAAAAGAAGATAAAGATGTGTTTTTTTGTTTTTTCTATAAAAATTATTTTCTAATTTACAAATAGCTCTGATGTATATGTAGATGTCTAATAAAGATTATACGGGAGGTTTCAAATTATATTTTCACAATAGTGCGTAATCAAGCTTTTTGAAGGTTGGCATAAAGTAGAGAAAACACCATCCAAAGTCTCTCTTGCTCTCTGTTTAAGAATTTCATCTTTACTTCCTATATTAACATGACCTTGATCGACAACCTTAAGATTTTTCATAATCTTGGAGTATGCCAGAACCGTCAACTTTCTAATTTCAACTTCTTGGTCTGATAAAAATAACCTTAGAACTTGAGTTATTCTTTCAATCTGTTCGGTTTCCAATAAATCATATTTGGAAATAGCTTTATTAAGTGTCAACAGCAGGAAGATATTAATAATTGAACCTGTGTTTTCCTTCAATAAATGAACACATCTATCAACCGTGGAGTCCAAGATTTCATTTTTATTAGACAAAAGTAAATTATCAACAATTTCTTCCACAATAACGTAAATCTCATTCTTAGTATCCTTTAAGTTTTCAATAATCATTAAAAGAACATCAAACAATTTCATGACTTGGACCGAGGAAAACTCGTGATTCAATTCAAGTAACTCATTAAATACAACGAGTCCCTTAAAGCAGATATCCTTCGTAAGCTTGGAACTTGTAAGGAAATAACGAAGCATTGTTTCTAATACAAGTTGATATCCTTCACTTCTCATCCATGAAGACAAGTGGTTAGACTTCGAACAGTAGTAGACCATCACCATCATGTTATTAAGACTTGTCAAGTTCACCTTATCCTCATCAAACCTTAGCAGAAGAGTCTTCAAGTCCTCTTGTGATACAACATCTGATGAGTTTAACATCTGTATCTTATTGAAATGTAGATCGACCATCCTCTGCGTAAGCAAATCAACGTCTCCGTCATCATCATTATCATTATCATTATCAAACAAGGTGATTCTCTTTCTGATATTTGAAGAAGATTGATCTTGTCTGTCGATTAATTGATCAAATAGTTCGCACATAGTAGGTTTAGTATCAACAGATCTCTTTTCTGGAGAAATGTAAATGTCACTAATTTGATTAGTGATAGCACTGGTAGCATCATCAAGTGTAACATCTGGAGTATTATCGATGAATGGGGAATCATCCCTATCGACTAGTGAAACTGTTGCTGGATGTGTTGCATATTCTGCATCTTCTTCTGTATCAAGATCCATTTCGTCGTCTGCCACATTGCAAACTTGACTGATCTTGTCCTCTGATTGGAAAATATCCTGGAAATAGTCGATTTCTTTCTTATTCTTAATTTCAGCACCTCTATCTTCTTCAACATTTGCAGGACTTGAAACGTCTTTGTCATTCTTCTTTGGTTGCAAATAAGCAGGAACAACCATTGTCATGTCAGTTCTAAAACCAGCATTGAGAGATAAAGTTGGATCAGATGACAATTTGGCCATCGGATTAATCATAGTCATTTCATTAAGTCTTTGTTCTTCAGTGATACCGCTTTGAGAAGTTCTATTGAAATCATCCTTAAAGCTTGAAAGAATAGCACTAATGGATCCTTGAATAAATTTGCTAGAGTTTTGCATATTTTCATCAAATAACTGATTATTAATGGCATGGAATTGAAGAATAAGTTCATCATAGTAAGGGTAATCTGTGATCGACAATGGAAAGATCACTTCACATATATGTGTGAAAAGAGAATCCGAAGGTTGAAAAGATGATGTTTGTGAAATCTTAAAAAGACAACCAATACAAAAGTTCAACAACAAGTTCTTATGTTTGATGTGGAAAATCGTTGATGGTGCAGTATCAAAACGGATGTTGTCCAGGATCGTAATCAAATCTAACAAAGCTTCAACAATCTGAGTGGCTGAATACTTGGAGTTCAATAACTCATACCCTAATCTATTGGTAGCGATCACTTTCAAGGCCAAGTCGAGATTTATCAACTCGAAAAACCGAGGTTCACAAAGGAAAGGCTTTATCATTGAATGATCAAGTATAATCAAATTTTGTATAGGCGTAGAGAGATCCGGTATTTCTTGATCTTGTGACATGAAATTTTTCAAAATTTCTAACCCTTCCAATCTTTCTTTCGCCAATGAACTTTGAATCAATCTGGATAATTTCTCAACATCAGTTTCTTTGTTAGTGTCATTTAATTCCAGAATTCGTTCATCAGGTAAAGAGCTCACCCTTGATGCTGATATACTTGGCCCTTTCTGTGAACTGTCAAACGGTTGTCTGACGCTACCTCTTGAGAGCTTTTGTGGTAGTAGTGGTGGTTCAGTTGCTGATGAAATTATGCTCCCGGCACTTGAAGCACGATTACCAATCTGACGTTGTACCACGGCTAAACGTGAAGATTTACCATGTTCCAATAATGAAGAGAATGGATCGTTGGTGGACTTTCTATCAGAATGACGTGTTTGGTTTAGTCCAGTAGAATTCATTCGCTTTTCCTTATATTTCGCAGCCACAAACTCTTTTACAGATGATCTTTTGTGGAGAGAACTTGAAGCAGTAGCGCTTTCTCCCGTACTTGTTTTAATATCTGAGGGCTTTGCTCTATCAAGAGCTTTCTTAATATTAGCATCTTGCTTTTGATAAATAGTTTCAGCGGTATCTTCAAAAGCTCTGTAATACAGCCAGAATGTGGATCTCATCGATTCTCGAACAGTGGTGTTTGGATCTGATATACCCTTAGTGATCCACTTAACGATGATCTCCATATTTGAGTTGTCGATCCTTGAAGAATGTTTCATGATGAATATCTGCAGAAATGTGGAAGAATATAATCTTGGTTGTACGTTCTTGTCTTGATATAACTGAAAACATTGATTCAATATCCTACTGTTAAAACTAGTGCTATTAATAAGCACACAGAGCGAACCAAAGGCATTAGAAGACGCGATCTTCTTTGTTGAAGAAGTCAAAGCAGCTAATGGTTGAAACAACATTTCAACTAATGGATCTAACAGTTTGTTTAAATTAATGGCCAATTCCTTGACCAATTGACAACCATTTGATGAAAGAGTAGTTCTCAACGATGAAATTGTTTTGAAGATACCATCCTGCAGTAGCCTTGTACACTGAACAAGGTCTTCTGGAAACATTTCGGAGTTTCCTTTGACAAGTCCTCTAAACTTTATAATATTTTTCTCTCTGTTTCCCCAATTAAACTCAGTTTCCTTACCTTCAAAGGGTAATAATAAAGCCTCTACATCTCTTTTCAAATCAATCTCTGAATGTGACACTATTGGCTTTATATTAGTTTCCAGCTTTGTTGTAGGGATTCCATCCATTAATGACTGGACATCAGTGATTGCAACGGTAGAATCTATTATTCCTGGTCCATTTGATGTTCTTGTTCCTGTTGAGACTGAAGTAGGTAACTTACTGGGTCTTGTACCAAATGATGATGTTGATCTTTTCAATCTTGAAAGATTATTGAATGTGTCTATGGTGGTTTTTGATGCAGCAGCTGGTGGCTTGGGCTCAATTGTGTACGAATTTGATAACATTGGATCAAGTTCCCTTATGATTGGAACTGCTACCTTTCTTTCTATCTTCTGTGACTTCATTTCTTTGATTAAATCTGGTAGTTTGGGCTTTTGCAAGGTATAGTATTTGATAAGAAGAACCTCAACGTTCTTAACTACTTCCACAAAATCGTCACGTAGCAAATTCACCAAATTTGGAAGGAATGAAGAAAACAGGAAACTCTGATTGAGATCTATTAGATCCGATATGAAAACTATAGCTTCAGATCTAATCTTTGGATTTGAATGGATCAAGGCACCATCTCTAATATAAGCTTCCACAACTGTGGGTGTGGCTAGCCAATATGTCTCCAAAGTTTTTTTTGCTTGAGATCTAATGTTTGGTTTGTCATCTAATAATTTCTGAACAAGGATTGGTAAGACGGTTTTTGAACAACTTCGTAATGCGTTTGGATCTTGCATACCTACTCTTTTCACCAAGTGGCAGACTGTACCAAAGCAAACAAAAGAGTATTGCGGGTCAGAAGATTTTAAGGCATATTTTAAGGTCTCAAAGTATTTGTTCACTTCTCTTAAATCAACAAAGAATTTCTTTATGTGTTGTTTGAGATCAAGGATAACTTTAAGTTTTTGGTCAACTTGGTATTGTTGACTCGTGATGATAGCAAAAAGGTCTTCAGCTGTATACTCAAACATGATCTTGTATAATAAGAGAATAAAATAGACTCTGTGGTGAAAAAAAAAGTCATTAGGGAGAGGGGTAAAAAAAAACTTGCAATTAATTCTGTTGATAATGTTTTCACATTTTACCGCGCAACCCTTGATGTATATTTACATTTCAATTCCTGTTCGCGTGCATACGTTGCCATGACAACATTAATAGCTGTTAAATTGGAATATATTTCAAAGATAATCTATATATATAATAAATCTTATTAAACAGTGTTATAGAGCATAGTCCTATATCTTGTCACGTTCTATGATTGCTAATCTATTCTAGATCCACTAGACATTTGAGTTGTTATCATTATAGAATATGCAACAGCGCAGCAACCTTTACTAGTATAGATAGGCTTAAATTTCTATTCTCACACCATCTCATATACGTTATATATATATATATATATATATATTACTTATTGGACAAGTCGAAATTAGACAATACACATAGTTTTAAAAGTTTAACAAATAGCATAATATATATATATATATATAATTGTAAGTTTTGTTATACTACTAGCACAATCATTAATCTTCATTGGCCAGCCCTTGTGAACAAAACTTTTTTTTAAAACAGTTGAATTCGACTTATTAAAGAAAAAAAAATCGAATTTGCAACAAGTTCCTTTATTAATGTCGTTTTTCATCTACCTGTTCAGATTTACAACGGTTATAAAAGTGTGTAAACTGAACTTAATTATGAATCATTTGTGTTTTTTTTAAACTTATAATCAACCTTTGAAATTCCACTAGTTTTTAGCACTCAGAAAAAAAAAAGAGAGCCAACTAATAGTGGGCACCACAAAGTTATGATTATGGAAATTTTAATTAGCTAGAATAAAAATGTGTTTATTTTTGTGTATTGTGGATAGTAAAATGTTTCAGAATTTGGTTTTCTTTTTTTTTTTTTAGTTTATTTATTTTTCGGTCAGGTCCAAAAAAACTTTTTGTTTTTTTTGGGGGGACAAAAATAAGGTTTGGAAAATATGTAAAGACATGCATAAAATATGCATTACAAACAATTTAAACAGTTTCATAACTATCAAAAGGTTTAGCTAAAATTAATTTACCACCACAGACCACTGCAACAACTCCCATTGAATTGATAGAGCCACAAGAAGCGGCAATAGCACTTTTTCCAAGTTTCAATTTAAAGGGGTTAGACCCAACACTATCGTTATCATTCTCACTGATTGAATAAAACATACAACGATCAGGATTTAAACCACCAACGTAGAATTTCAATGATGAGAAACACTTTGAATTGATGTATTTGCTATCATATAACCATCCTTTAAGGTATGTTTGAGATGATGGAGCCGTATAACCTGCACCCGTCCTGAGTGAATCTAGATGATACGATTTCATGATCCCTGTATCTTCTATTATCAATATTTTGTTGGATCTTACAAGTATGTCTTTGATAAAAGGTTTCATCATTGGGGTAAAAGTTTTGGGGTATATCGTTGTTATAAACTGATTAGTCTTCCAATTATAGATCTGAACAGTGGTTCCATTTTCAACGATAAAGAGCATATCAGAATCATGATCAACCCAAAATTTAACCAAAGTTGGAATACCAGTGACTTTCATAGTAACCAGAGGATCAGTATTGACTTTTAAATCCCTAAAATCATAGATACATATGGTTCTATCATCACCAGTGACGAGAATGTATCCATCATTGGAAATATCCATGGCTGCAATATCATCCCGGAACATCGAAGTGTTTAACTGCACAGATTCTTCAGAGTGATGATCTATAACGTGTACTGAATTATCATTTAATGAAGCCACCAATAATCTACTGGTGTATTTAATAATATTAACAGGTGTTGTGAAGGGAATTTCTTGAGTTTGAAACACCCATTGTTGTTGAAGCTTGTTGACGTATGATCTGGAAACAGTAGTATATTCAGGAAGTGGAACCAGTATCAGAACCCCTTTTGAATGTGCTAATGCTAAAGAGTTATCATTCCATGCGATATCTCTTACTGAATGCTGAATGTTGTATCTAAAATTATTAATTATGAAATTAGTACCAGTGACTAAGGTTTTGTAAGCTAGACTGTTTGAGAAAACACATACGAAAGAGAGTGAGCTTCATCGTCAATATGAGTTAGATCTTCATGAACTTCAGGTTCAAGGAAAATAGGTTCTTGATCTGGACTGGAAAACTTTATGTTCATATATATATATATATATGTATGTATGTATCTACAGCTTCAGAATTGGATAATAATGAATTCAAATGATTATAAAATGGTCCATAATTTGATTTTGAGAGAAAATGTATGCAAAGTGCGCGAGCGCCTATCAAGTATGTCATTTAAGAACGGGCAAATTCAGATTTACAATATCACACAATAAGTACACCAAAAATAAATTCACCAAGAACTTTAGAAAAAAAAAAGATGATTCTATATTCTATTTCAATATAGCGTTTATGCTTCAATTCCACTTCTCATGGCAAACTCCTTATAATATTGTAACATTTCTTCAGTAATACCTCTTGAAATACCAGCCAAGGCTTTTTCAAAATGTCTCTTTCTCACTTGTTCACATTGTAAATCTTCCATAATAGCAGCAAGACCAGCTTCTTGACAAATTAACACTACTTCTGCACCGGAACAACCTTCAGTCAATTGTGCCATTTCTTCTAAATTGATGTCTTGAGGATCCAAGTTCATCTTCTTAGTATTGTTCTTCATGATTTGTAATCTTGCTTCGTAATCAGGAGGAGAGACGTACACGTGACGATCCAATCTTCCAGGTCTTAACAAAGCTGGATCAATTTCATCTGGACGATTTGTGGCAGCAACAATAACGACTCCTTTTAATTCTTCAACACCGTCAATTTCATTCAATAAGGATGTCAAGACGTTAGAACTTGCTGAAGTGGAACCAGAACCAGTGGAACGGTCTGAAGATAAAGCGTCAATTTCATCAAAGAAGATGATAGAAGGTGAGGCTGCACGTGCTTTACGGAAAATTTCTCTGATGGCCTTCTCTGATTCACCAACGTATTTATTGAAAATTTCTGGCCCTTTGACAGCTAGGAAGTTCACCCCTGATTCAGTGGCTAAAGCCTTAGCTGTCAATGTCTTAGAACAACCAGGTGGACCATACAAAAGAACACCCTTCGGTGATGAAACTCCTAATTTGGCAAAAGTGGCTGAGGCTTGCAATGGAAGTTGGATCATTTCCTTTAATTTCTGCTTCAGATCTTCTTGCCCACCAATGTCTGACCAATAAACCTTAGGCATTTCTAAGAAAATTTCACGCATTGCTGATGGTCTGATGTCTTGAAGAGAAGACTCTACTTGTATCAGAGAGACTTTCAATGAATCAAATTGCGTTAATTCTGGATTGGATTTCAAGGCAGCTTGGATTGTCTTCATCACTGATTCACGGCATAGTGCGACTAAATCAGCACCGACATAACCATGGGTCTTTCCTGCAATACCAGCGATTTCTTCGTGAGTCAAATCATGTTTACCCATCTTTTCAAATTGCTTACTCAAGATATCCAATCTGGCTTCAACATCAGGGATTCCAATTTCCACTTCTTGATCAAATCTACCTGGTCTTCTTAATGCTGCATCGATAGCATTTGGTCTATTAGTAGCAGCAACTACTACCAATCTTCCTGAGTCGCCAACACCATCCATTAAAGTAAGCAATTGAGCAACAACACGTGACTCTACTTCACCCGAATCATCAGCTTGACGAGATGGGGCAATGGAGTCTATCTCATCCATGAAGATAATTGATGGTTGATATTTGATAGCTTCGTTAAAAATTTCTCTCAATGCAGCTTCCGTCTCACCCAAATACTTGGAGACAATTGATGGTCCATTGATAGTAAGAACATGAGCTTGAGTTTCCTGGGCCACTGCACGAAGAAGCATTGTTTTACCAGTTCCTGGTGGACCATGTAGTAAGATACCTCTTGGTGGAGTTATGCCAAATGATGAAAAGAGTACTGGTTTGTGTAATGGTAACTCAATGGTCGACTTTAATAAGGAAATCTGCTTATTAAGACCACCAACTTGGGTATAAGTTGTACGGTGTGGAAGATTGTATTTCTTAGACACTGAAGATTCGGTGGAGAATGTGATTGTTGTGGTACCTCTTTGGAATAATAATGAAGGGGCGGATAAAGAGCCTGGTGTATCAACAGTGAGCAAAGGATTGTTCGAATCTTCTAAGGAAAGCTTGGACATATCAGGCAAGAAATCATCACACTCGACAATAATTAAAGTCTCTTCGACTTTCTCCTCTTCGTTATCACCAATAAAACAACCAAATTTCTCAAAACACATTCCTGGCATAACAACACCGACTTCTTCCAATAATTTCTCCATTGCCTTTACTGACTTTTCATTGATTTTAACTCCGGATAAGGTCCCAATAGTGACATTTGTAGCATAAGCAGGCTGAGAAGCGTATTTCTTTACCTCTATACGATCACCAAGGATAAAGTTCCCCACAGATCTAAGACAAGAAGACATTTGAATGATATTATTCTCCGCATCTTCGGTTTCTGCAGAAGCGGCAATGGCTAAGATCCCATTATTACCACCTTCTTTTGTCAATTGAACAAATCCACCATTGATGATTCCTAAGTTCTGAAGAATTGAGGGATGAATGAAAGCCTTGGTAATTGATTTTATAGATGTTTGTGGCGATGGTCTTGTTATAAACACTTTTGGTAACTTTGAGGCCTTGATCTTCACCGAGTCTGCTGCACTACCTGTGCTTGAAGCATCTGAGGAATCGGACTTCTTCTTACTAGGTTTTGATGATTTGCTAGACATGGTGTCTGTTATCGGAATGTCAACCCTGCTCCTTTAAAAAAAAGTCAAAATGTTAATATATATATATATATATTCAATTTTTTTTTTTTTTGAATTTTTTAACATGCAGATCATCATCACTCTACAATTGGTAAGCCCACCCCTCTTATTTTTCGGATATTTCTCGTAATAAATCTGCATATATATTGTGCGTAGTATTACATGTCCAACGCTCATGGACATTGAATATACATAACAAATTGGGGAAAAATCATTTGATATTTATTTATATTAAAATTATAAAAAGTTCTGAAATAGTTAAATTGGAATGGAATTTGAAGATCCATGCATAGTTGTGACATTGAAAGTTACAAAACAACACCAAAGTTGAGCTAAGGTATTACTTAACTTGAACTCTCTTAGGTGGTCTGCCCCTAGTAGGCCTACTCCGTTGTTGGAAAGGCTCATTCTTCTTTGGACTAGTTTGTTTTTTTGGTCTACCTCTTCCTCTTTTTGTTTGGGTTTCTTGATTATTCTCCTGTTCAGAATAATCTTGTTCATCTTCCTTGACATCCGACAATTCCTCGAAATTGAATTTTCTTTCTTGTTCTTTGTCTTCTTTAAGATAATTTGGTGTTCTTTCTTTAGCAGTTATAAAAATGGATTTTTTCTTGGCTGGTCTACCTCTTGGTTTCTTGACAGTCATTTCCTCAGTTTTCATACGATGTAGTGGTCTACTTCTCTTACGTTTAAGATCCTCTATCAATTTCAAGTTTTTTTCATCTTCCACTTCAATTTCATTATTATCTTCTTCTTCTTCTTCTTCTTTTTTTTCTTCTTCTTCTTCTTCTTGACTGCCTTGAATCTCTGACAGTGATTTAATTTCAAATGTCTTGAAACTACCATCATTAGACTCTGTCACTTTGACTTGAGGTATTTTCGTATAGCTAGGTTCTTCATCGATAAGTTTCATGGATGGTCGACCTCTTTTCTTCTTCACTGCGGTAGTTTGATCTTGCGATATGGTTTTAATCTTCGTCGCAAAAGAACTGTATTCTTCAAAAACAGGTGGGCTCATTAGGTTTGGCTTAGCCTTGACTGTCAGTGGCTTTTTTGACATGTCTGATTCCTTCGTAATCCCCTTATCCTTCTCGTTTTGATATGTTGCCTGAGAAATATCCTCAATGGTTGAGAAGGATTCGGAATCGGTGTATATCTTCTTAGGTCTGCCTCTTCCTTTCTTAATTGGTGTAGGTATCACCAATTTTTCTTCATCAACATGCTTTACTTGATATCTTGTCCTCTCTTTCAATTCTTCCTTCAATTGTTCAACTGTTGCCTCACTCAACCTAAGTCTATTTGATGGTCTTCCTGGTTTAAGTTTTACAATAATCCCTAGAGCTGCTCCTTCTTCTTCTTCTTCTCCTTCTTCTCCTTCTTCTTTGGAACCATACCTTTCCTTTGGTGGTTTCTTTAAAGAATTTGAAAAAGTCTCTTGTTTGATTTTGAAATTTTCCAAACTATTAAACTTCTTTCGACGCTCTTGTCTTTCGGTATAGATCATGGGTGCGAGTTTACGATTTAATGATCTCGTTGAGGTTGGTGGTGTTAAAGGATAAAATGATTTGGCCTTCATTATCAGTTACTTTAGCACCAATTAGCAGGGCGAATTAATCTGATTAGAAAAATATTTGGAACTTTCAAAACAATAAAAAACTTGAGGGAGGACGGGGGCTATTCTATGTTGAATAGTTATGTCAATTAAGGATTTAATATATACTTAGATTTATTTGACGCGTAATTACAAAGGAGCGGCGTGTAGGTCCCTATATTTTCTGTAATATTACAATATAAGTTAAAGCACTTGACTTCCTGATTAGGAATCAATTCTGTAGGTACACTTCGTCTGTGGATTTTTATCAAGTTTTTTCCAGAAAAAAATTATAATTTTCAATTTTCATCAATAATCTATTAATTACTATAATTATTCTATTATTGGAAAAATAGTAATAATTTAAGGTGCACGTGATTCCAACACTGTAATCCAAGAATGCTGCTGTGTAACCTAGGGTTATCAAAAATTGGTGCAAAAGGGACTCACGTAGGACCCAAATATAACTAGGCATCAGTTGAGATATTCTTTCTGATTAATTGACCGTTTATAAGCTTTGCCTATTTGAGTATTGCGGGCATCAGTGTTCAGCTTAAATACAAGTCTTTGGATCTTGGCCACAATCCGGTTAATTTAAGGCGGTATTTTAAACGAATTATAGTGTATTAAATTATATTAATCTGCTTTATGAAAAAAGAGTACCGATATTAAACAAGAGTTGACCAAACAACAAAATATGACAAAAATAAATGAAGAAAATAGATAAAAGAAGCAAATTGAGAGAGTTTACTCAATAACATCGGAAGAAGTTTGGAAGGAATATTCAAAAACAAAGAAACAACAAACATTAACACCACACTAATGATTGAAGTTTATTAAAAACAGAAACCCAATTGCCACCAAAAAGCTTCCAAATGGACTAGTTACATGAATGAATAAGAATTAGAGGGGGAAAAAAGTAGCATGCCTAAGATTGATACTTTTCCCAGTTTTCCAAGACTTCCTTGATCTTATCAGATTGAGTCAATCTGTAGACATCTTCAAAGTATTCCTTGGTGACTTCGAAAGGCTTAGCTGTCAAGTTAGGAATGTACTTATTAATCAACTTATCTGTCTTGACGTTTTCCTTCAAGATGTTCTTTTCCAAGAAGGCCTTGAATGGCTTGACACCGTTTCTCAAATAGCTGGAATGGAATGGAACAGAAATACCCTTCAATGGAATTGTAGCAAAGCCTCTTTCCAAATCAATTGGTTGGGCCTTAGCAAGAGACTTCTTGGAGATTTCGTCAATGATTTCATTCAGGTGTTCCTCAACCTTTTCGATAGATAATTGTTCTCTTAACTTACCAATGTCGATCTTCTGCAACTTGATGAAGTTCAAAACATTGGTCAAGGTATCCAAGGCTCTCAAGTCACCAGCAGCAACGTATTGTTGGTTTTCAACGTTGTAGTTGACAATCTCACACAACCAGGTGCTTTGCTTACCGACTCTTTCAACAACAAATTGTAAGGCATCTTGAGAGAAAGTGGAAGAGACTCTGCTTGGGTTCACCGCAATCATACCATAGTTGGATCTACCCAAGTCATCTCTTGGAACGGCGACTTGCATCGTCATACCTCTGTAGAAGACAATTTCAACTAAGGATTCAATGGACATGACTTCAGCTAAGGAAGCAAGGGAGGCATATTCACCTAAGGAGTGGCCTGCAAATATACAATCAGCTGGAATCAAACCCTTGGCTCTCAAGTCTTCGAAAGAAGCCTTCTCCATTAATGTCAAAGCTGGTTGAGTGAATTGAGTAGCAGAGATCAAACCGCCTGGGTTTCTGAAAGTAAAGGAAGTGGTCTTGTCGTCAATTTCCTTAAAGATCTTCTCAGAGATAACCTTACCGTTAACAATGGTTTCGAAAGTCATTTGAGTGTAGTTGGCTCTGATAGATCTACCCTTCTCACCACCAAAGTGAACAGTCAATTCTTCAGGATTGTTCTTGACAATATCAATAATAGAGAAACCGTATGTCTTTAAGAAATGTTCATCGGCTCTGTCCCAGACTTGCTTAGCAACATCAGACTTGGAGTATAAGTCCATACCCATACCTTGTTCTTGAGAACCCTGGCCAGTGAATACGAAAGTAGTTACTGGTTGCTCGATTTCAGCTTCACCAGAAAGAACGACAGCATCCTGTTCGTTTCTGGTTTCAACCTTGATGATCTTACGACCATTGATCATACCCACGTGTTCCAACTTGGTAGACAACGTATCATTAGGCAACACCATACCAACGAAGGTGACATTGAAGGCACGGACTCTCGATGAAACGGAATCAGCTGCCCATGATTCAACTAAGGCTCTGACAGAAGCAGAAGAATACATACCGTGAGTGATATTACCTGGCAAGTTGGCGTATCTGGAAAAGACTCTAGAGACATGGATTGGGTTGAAATCTCCAGATACAACGGCATAAGGTTCGTTGGTACCTGGAGCACGTGATTCTAAAGTGGCAATTGGAATGGCGTTTTCAAACTTGACACTTTCTTCAATGGCAGAACCGTTTCTGGTTAAGTAGTCAATAACTGGGTTACCATGAGATTGACCAGCTTCGTAATCGACAGAACCAACTTGGATGATCTCCTTGGTTGGTAATTCAACAAGAACCTTACCAGCAGACTTGACAGAGTTGTAGATAGACTTACCCTTGTAGGTGTATTCGGTGTTGATTTCAAAGATCAAAGTCTGGCCCAATAAGTTGAAATCACCTTCCTTCTCGAACCATTCCTTGGAGTTCAAAACAGCCAAGTCCTTTGCAGACTTGATTTGCAACTTGAATGGAGCTTCAGTGACCTTGGAAAAAGTGTTTTCAAAATCGTTGTATTCACCTCTGTAGAAGAAAGAAGAAGAGACTTCTAACACTGGCTTACCGTCTCTGGTAATGACACCAACAACTTCAACGACCTTACCGGAATCTTGGTTGACAACAGTTCTAATCTCTGCATGGGAAGAAACAACGTCACCCTTTTCTAAAGGAGCAGCACCTGGAAGCATCTTGTAAGCGTTGGACAAGTGGACTAATCTGATTAAATCACCATCAACAGACTTAGGGAAGATAGCCTTAATGATAGCCTTCCAACCAATGACAATAGCGAAATCCATTGGAGCTAATTGCTTTCTACCAGGTCTACCAACGAAGTCTTCGCACTTGTTACCGATAGCATGGGTGAACTCAGCAATATCTTGACCAGTAATGGTCAAGGAGTCACCTGCAATTGGCTTGTGAACATCGATATTCAAGTTAAAGTCTTCAGTAAACCACAACTTCCAGTAAAATTCCTTAATTCTTTGGTTTCTGTTTTCAGTGACTTCCAAAATTGGAGCAAATCCATCGGCTGGGTTGAACTTGTACAATAAATCCAAGGCAACTGGTTCCTTAGTAATGGTTCTGTGTTCAATCAAAGATAACTTGATAGTGGAGGCATCAATAGCTTGTAATCTAACAACTGGTAGTACCTTACCTTGGATTGGTTCAGAGACTGTCAATACAGTCTTTGCTGGGTCATTGGCATGTTCCACTTCAACAACAACACCGTTGGCTGGAGAGAGAACCTTTCTAGCCGGGTTTGGAACAAAGTTAGAACCTTGAACAACTCTTTGAGTGGAGATGAAAGCATGTCTCCAAGATCTGACTGGACCAGCTAACAACTTGTACCAGTCCTCTTCGTTGGTGGATTCAGAGGCCTGGTAGACTAACTTATCGCCAACTTCAACGAAATCGTACTTAACGGCAACAGGTTCTTCACCACCAAAGTATTCAACAGTTGGAATGGCAGATTCATCGCCCTTGTACTTGTCCTTGATCAATTTGGCAATGTGACCTTCATGGATACTGTCTAAGATGGACTTGACTGGTTCGTCAACAACATTAGCGAATTGGGCGGCAACAGGGCCGTGCAAGATACAGGTTCTTTGGACGTCTTGGTCAACAACAGCTTCCAAGTCTTCGGATTGCCATAAGGAATCCTTCTTGAAGTAGACTTCAAATCTGGAGTCTAAGATTGGAACGAATGGAACTGGCTTTTGAGCTGGGTTTTGACACAAGGACAAGAAGTAATCGACATCTTGTTGGTTGACCAATTGGGTCTTGGAGACTGGGTATGCATTGAAGACTTTGGCAACAGCTTCATCTGGCTTTTCCAAGGCATTGAAGTTTTGCAAGACAGAGTTAGTCTGCTTAGTAGCGAAACGTTCTTCAACACGACGTAACCATTCACCTACAAAGTTTCTTAAAGAAACATCAATCCATCTTTGAGAACCTCTGACATACATCAATTCGACTAATCTTTTGGCAATCTGTTCATAGGTCAAGTCTTCAACGTCGTAGACCTTACCATCAATTGTGGGGAACCATGGCTTTTGAGAGTCAGCGTTCAACTTGGAGATGATGTAGTCCTTCTTCTTGTCCAAGGCATCTTGTAACTTACCCTTTGGTAGGTTGAAGATGGTTTCATCCATTTCCTTCCATAACATGACACCTCTCGTGGCCAACTTGTGAATTGGTTCACCCATTTCAGATTTGACAGTGACAATACCACCAGTTGGCTTCTTGTAAGTTTGTTCCCATTGGGACTCTGGAACACCTGGAGCGTCAGCAATGGCTTGCTTAGCAGCTGGAGAAGTTTTGGCTTCCTTGGCAACCATAACTCTTGAACCAACCAAGATACCGTCAAATGGCATTGGTGGATAGTTGAAGTCACGGGACCATTCACCTGTGATGTATGGGTAGGTGTCTTCAGCAGAACCAAACCCGGAACCAGCAATCAAGGAGATGTTGGAACAACGTCTGATCTTAGAGTACATTTGCAAGATTGGTTGATGGAAATCTTCGAAAGAATGGTGACCACCACCACGACCACCGGTCCATTGTAAGACAATTGGGAAAGTTGGATGGGCCTTGGCAATAGCAATTGCTTGGTTGATGGAGTCAATAGAACCTGGCTTCAAACCTAAGTGGGTTAATCCTAAGGTTTCAATGTATTCAGTGGCAACTTCTAAAGATGGAACACCGGCACCAATAGTCAAAGATTGAATTGGATAGCCTTTTTCTCTCAATTCCTTGATCAATGGAATACCCCATTGCAACATTCTTGGGTTGACGTAAATCAAGTTGATACCAATACCGGTACCTGGTTGGATTTGCTTGACAACATTATCTAAGGCCTTGGTGAAAGATTTTGGGTCAAAGTAACCACCACCAGCGATCTCAATGTGGTAACCAGCGTTTAAAGTAGCAGCGACGAAATCTGGGTGGACAGTGGTTGGAGTCATACCAGGAACTAAGACTGGAGCCTTACCAATTAATCTTGAGAACTTGGTGTCCAAATAGATCTTATTGTCAGCAGCCTTGACCAGTTTTGGTTGATATTCAACTAACCAATTTGGAGCAAACTTAACATTGTCGTTCAAACCAAATAATTCTTGCTTGAACCCATATTCATCATCAGCGGAGTTATCCAAGACACCAGCAATGATGATACGAACACCGGTACCGTCCTTGTTCTTGTGGGTCAAAACACCAAGACCGGATGCACCACCTGGACCAAAGTCAAGGATGTGGGTGGCAGAAAACTTGGTAGCATCTTCCCAGTTGACTGGCAACTTGGTAATTAATAAATTCAATCTGTGGATAACAGAACCCTTATATTCTCTTAAGTCAGAACCATCAAAAGTGTCGTAGACTGGGATCTTCAAATCGGCTTGGTTGTATTCTAAACCCTCTCTTTCCAAATCGGCCTTGACTAAAATGGAGGCTTCTTCTAATAAGTGAGAGTGGAAAGGAGAAGTAATTGGTAAAAATCTGTTCGAGAACTTCAACTTTCTTTCAGAGAAAGGGATTCTGGCTTGGTCTAAACCTGCTGGTGCCTTGGCCTTTCTCATGGTCAAGTTCAAACCGTACAAGGATTGTGGAGGACCAGAGACAACTAAGTTTCTGGCACCGTTGACTAAAGAAATGGCAATGTGCTTTTCCTTTGGCAAATGGGCATTGGTTTGGTCAACGTATTCTTGGACTTGTTCCTTTGATAAATCTCTGACAGATAACATTGGGTAAGGATTTCCTTCACCATTTTCGTTGGAATCTTGCAAGATGGATGGTGGCAAGTCGGTGTTTGGATAGACTTGAGAACAACGGACACCAATGTAGAACAAGAAAGTAACAGACTTAGATAAAGCTGCGAAGAAAGATTCCCAGGAATCAGCTTCGGCAATGGCTAAGGCAGTGGTCAACCCTTGAGAGTGACCAGTGGCACCTGACAAGTAAGATCTGAATTCACCTGGAGTCATACCTAAGATTCTAGCAGAGATAGCATAGTGAGCTAATTGGATCACACAAATCAATGGACAAGAAACTGGAATGGATAACAAGTATTGAGTACTTGGAGTTTGTTCTTCGTTTTCCAACCACTTGATTAAGTCAAAACCTTGAGTGTAAATTTTTTCGGTATCTGGAGTAGATCTGACCAAAGCATTCAACTTGTCAGCAGCTGACTTGATAACATCAGAGACTAAACCGTTGTAGAGCTTGTACAACTCTCTCAATTCTTCAAAGTAGTCATCGGTGTTACCTTGACCACCAAAGATAGCAACAATCTTAGCTTCATCGTTCAAAACAGATCTGAATAAGGCAGAGTCATACTTCTTGAATGGTTTACCACTGGCAATTCTTGCATGGAAGTAGTCTTTGACAACACACTTGGCTTTTTCCAAAGTGGTTGGGAAAGCTTCGTCATTCAATAAATTGGAGGCTAAAGTGTGAATATCTTGACCATTCAAGAATCTGGTTTCAAATTCAGCTAAGACCAATAGTAAGACTTGATCGAATTGGCCTGATAAGTTTGGATCAACATTGTTGGCAATGAAACCTAAGAACTTGGCTACCAATTCAATAGCGGAAGAAGGTTCATCTTCAGCAGCAAACCCTTCGGTGACTTCTGGCAATTGCTTTTCAAATTGGCCTTTTAATTCAGAGGAGACAAAAAATAAGTTGGTTGAAACTAATAAAGTGTGTTCAATAGAACCATGAGACAAGGTCAATGGTCTTAAAGAAGAGCTAGTGTGGCTTGGGGTGTAAGCACCGGACATTATTGTTGATGAATGTGTATGTGGAAAAGAGTATCAATAGGATAAATAGAAAAATTCGAAAAACTAGGGATCTTTAAGGCAGGATATCTTGGGATTTTGAAGTGGTGTGAAATCTCAAAGATAAAACTAACAAGAAAGATGAAGTTTAGTTCAACAAATAGAATTGGAATTAAATAACAATTGGTGCAAATACACTAATAATAAGGATAATTATAACAGCGGCTAATAAAATCTAACAAAAAAGCACTTAATTAGCAAAGAAATAACGGACTGTTAAATGTAACAATTGTGGTGATATAGAGCAACTAAATGTGAAGTCGATATGCCTAACGAATGAGTTGTTCTCGATGAAGAGTTATCAAAAGGATATTGTTGGTAATTTAAGAATGAAAGTGTTTTTGATGAAAATTATTATTTTGGTTTTTGGCGCTGGGATCTGAAGTCCCAGCCCCTGTCCTGTACAACATCTCTTCATACCAAGAAAATGTTGGGTTTTACAACTTAGGACCGTTGGGAGCACTGCCAAATTTATCACGGTCAAAAATAACCTCCTGAGTCGATTGGTGTTGGTTTGTCAAAATTGTGTTGGTTATACGATAAGGGTACTCAGCCGAACTCTCTGCCTAGAACTTACATTAAAAGATCCACCTAGAAAATGTTCGCTCCAGCTAAGCAATCGCATAGTAGTGCAGCTCGCTCCTTCTGATTTAGAAGGAGCAACCATTGCGGGACACATTCATAATACACGTATGAGGGCATACGTCATAGATAATAAATCTGTAAATCGATTTAAGGCTATCAAACAACAAAATCGTACGCGTTCCTTTGTGATAATAGACTTTAAATTTTATCTCTATCTGGAAAACTTAATCATTGGATCAACAGATTGGTCTAGAGTTCTTTCTATTTTTTTGGTTCGGCTGCTATAAATCTTCCATATATTGGATCATGAATGTTGAACTGCGTAGCACAACAAAAAATTGTCAGTCCTGTAGGGTTTTTTGTTAAGGCCACAGGTAGATAAACGACTGCTGTCAAACACTATAGTGTATCTCGTATTTTTTAAGTTCAGCGTACCCGTCGTGGTCCAAAGTTTGGATCTAAAGTACCAAAAAACTTCAAACCAAGGTTGAAATATAATAGTTGTTGTCAACTGGTAGCTGAGTAAAAAAAAAAACTTCTCTCTGAATTAATGTAGTCTCTTGTATATTATTTTATGATAGAACTTATTCAATCATATCTTGGTTGTGGTAATAGCTCTTTTTAACCCTGGTTCCTTTTTCGTATAATGACAGGATAATCCGTATTATGTGTCTCTTACCAAATCACAACAGATGCATCAACAAAAACTTATCAAAAACAGCCAAGCACTCAACATACCCAATAAAAACCCGGACTTATGTAATCTTAACAAATATATAAATCACGTGCATTATTTTATTAACAAAGATTAACTCTTTAAACTCTTTTTGATATCTCAAAAAAATATCATTGTGATTACTTTGGGTTAACCGTTAATAAAAACATACAATATACGAAGGCATACACCTCTGTCTTTAAAAATGATACAAGTTTTACAGTGTAGGGACAATCAATTGAAATGGAATAAGTGAGGGGTGACCATAATCGGGCATAAGGAAATAATATTTTAGGTAAGTGTAATGAGCACCTATTCACCTAGTAATATGTAATGTGATCATATCATATTACGGTTCAATCCATATTTTCAAATGAATCTTTGTGTACAGAATGCCTTTTTATAACCCACAATTGAATTTTAAAAAATGGTTCAAAAAATGATGATTATATAATAGGGTTGATCGAATTAATCCTCAAATTTGAATAAGCGTGAGAAAGCATAAAATTCAAATTGAATAAAACTTTATGACTGCCAGATTCTTTTGTGCAAACAGTTGGAGGGTTGGCCGAGTGGTCTAAGGCGGTAGACTTAAGATCTACTGGACGTTGTCCGCACGCGTTCGAACCGCGTATCCTTCATTATAATTTTTTTTGGAGAGGTTATGTTTTGATATGGATACTTAGTTCAAAAGTTCATAAATTTGTAAATTTAAGATGATAAATTCGTAACATGTAAAAAAAAAAAGGCACTAGTACTGGAATGAAATTTATATGATTTTTTTTTGTTATTGGTTAACAATTGAGAGGGAGACAAAATCATGAGTTGCCAAAGATTAAATTTTAAATTTTGTAAACAGCTGTTTGAAAAAACAACCTTGCCAACTTTGACCAACTGAGAGGAATTTTCCGTAATCGTATAATTAAGAACAGAAAGCATACACAAAAGGTCCCATCAATCTCAATAAATGATTTTTTTTGACGTTTTGCAAAAAAACATTTAGGTAAAAAGACCGCTCAATCAGGTCAAAAACCTAAGTTTTCATCGGGCCATGATCCTGCTGAAAGATTGAATGCGGTTAAATAGTTGGATATGTCTTACTTCCAAAAGAATAAAAATCTTATAAAAAGTGAAAGAATAATTACAAAGAAGAAACAAATTTAGACAAAATTAATATATATATACGTACTGAATACAATTATGCAAATGCAAAATTTTAACATTTAAATCGGATAAATATTATTCCAAATTTCATATTTTAATTTATAATTTATGAATAATTAATTGTATATATTTGTAAATTCCTTTTAAAATTTCCAAATCATATATTTGATTAGAAATTTTAATATATAGATAGTACTATTTTTTTTTTTTTAATTTTTTTTTAAAAGAATAAAATTTTTATTCGAAATTTAAAATTATAATATATTATACATATAAATTAGTGATCATGTGATTTCACCTAATTTATACATTTTATCGGATTAAATGTTCAAGATTTATACACATTATTAAATAAATTAAGATGTTTGTTATATAAGTGTTAAATATTGTTATTATTTACCCATAACATTTTTTTTTAAGATGTTATCATTTACTTGTTTGTTTCGACGTTAGTTTAACATAATTTTGGTTTGAGATGAGGTAATTGATTGAGTCACAGAAGACCAAGAACTGGTTATGTGATTTATAATATTATAAGCTAATAGTTAGTGGGCTGATTAAAAAACTATATAGATTTCATGAAAATTTTTAAGTTGAAGCTTATATAAAAATGAAATCATTATGGTGAAGAAGAATTAGTCGCCAAAAATATATATAAAAGTTAAATATTATGATTTGTATTAGACAATTTCTCATGCATAATCTACAGCATTTTGTCTATAGAAAAACTGTGGAAATTAGTAAAATTTTGCCACTTTCCATGAAGTTTCAAAAAGTTAAGTCACACGTGACCAAGTCACATTAAGACATATGATTTATTTATCATCAGATTCTATAATCTGATATCTATCGAATCATATTTATTCAATTTAGTTTTCTTCAAGTGATGAGATGGTTATTAAACTCAACTATATAAATGAGAACTAATTCCCATTAGTTCCCACTGATATCTCTAACTATATAAATCCTATTTTAATAAAATCGATTCAAGTTTCGCCAATTAAGCGTGTCGCTAACAACCGCCGAAAATATATCATGTTTAATTCCTTCAATGTCAAACATACCCTTCAGGAAGCTACCAATGCTTCAGGTAATACCCACTCCATTGTCTTGGGTACATCTTACGTTGATGATTTAGCTCCAGTTTTAAACATATCAAGAGATAGTTACACTATTCTAGCAAACGCATTGAAGACTGGTACTCCACCATCAAGATACAAGAAAGGTATTGCCTTTTCTCACTTTCAGGAATGGTTTATTTCCTTCATAACTCCTATCATCCCTGAAATGATTGGTAACAAGAGAATCACTGAAGAGCTTCTTCAGCTTGGATCCCTCGCCTACAGAACAAAGGTAACCAGACAAGTACCAGACTCGACTGCAGGTGATGCATTTATTAACCAAACAAGTGAAGGTCCAGCAGTTGATGTATTCAATCCGGTACTAGGTCAGGGACAAACTATTGTTAATCCACAGGCTTTTAATCAATTAGCTTTATTCAGTAAAATCCTCCACCAAGCTATTGTTTTATTCTTCGATGTTAAAGTGTTAAAGGAAATCAATCAAACTTCATATACAGTCTTGGCTGGTCTAGATATGTGGATGAAATTAAACCACAAGTATGGTTTATTGACTGTAACCGATGAAGTGAATTTTGTGCGCAATTTCATATCGAATTATCGCTCTTACGAAACCAAAGAATTAATGTTCCAGTTAGATTTAATTCGTCTATTGGTTCCTTCCATGTTACCAATACTTCCAACACTTATTCTTGCCAAGTTTGATGACACAACAATCAATAAGTTTAAGACATTGAACGCTGAAAATTTTGGGTTTAACAGATCCTATCTCCAAAATGTTAATCCAAAAGAACTACTTATTACACTAAATGGGTTGAAAGCTGAAAACAAAGCTATTAATAAAGATGACAAGAAGAAGAAGAAGAAGAACAAGAAGAAAAAGAACAAGAATAACGTGAAGTCCAAAGAGAATGCTAATAATTCTAAGTCTAAAGAGTTATTCAACTTAGACTCACAGTACCAAGATGTTGAACTATTTCAACAAGAGACCCTTATTTTTAACTGAAATCAATCCTGACTATGTCTCCGATAGATACTTTAATACCAAGGGGACGTTAAGCCCGGGTTGCTCTAGATGTTATACATTTTCTGTAAGTATTTATGAAGTTTTGCTCCAATTTTTTGATTAACATATCAAATCAAAACTTTTCAGACTCAGATCATTCGTTAATGATTGTTCAGCCACTGTAGTTTTTCCATTCAACATGATATTTCAGTTTGTTATGTTAACTGGTTGTTTCATCTTTCACCTTCTCAAACAATGTCAATTCGATTTTTTTAGAACATCTTCCCAGGTGTCAAGTCACTCATCATCTAGTAAATTGGCAATGTCGGAACTCGTTGAGAAGTTCTCACCAGAACATGAGCTCCCTAATTTCTCTCATGTTCTACATTCAGATATCAAGATTCACCAATTAAGCGTGCCGATAACAATTGTCTCAATAACGCCAAATTTACACAAAAACCAATATATATTTTAACTCAACAAATTGTATTTTGTGAACACACACGGCTTATTAATAAAGTTGTATAGTCTTGTACTTAAAGTAAACCAATCAAAAACAAAAGAAAAAAGAAAAAAAAAACCAAAAAACAAAAAATAATTAAACAAATAACAAAAAAAGGCAAAAGCCACACGATAATTGAATTTAATTAATTTCATCGACAGAATAGTAAACTAGTATACAATCTCGCCCCGCCTAACTCTCCTCTAATTATATGTTAGAAGCGATCTTATCAAATAAAACAGAGATACTCTCACCATAATGATCACGACGAATACATTCTGCAAAGATAGAAGAGACATCAATAGTGACCAGCTTCTTACAGAGCTTCTTTTTGTCATTCAAAGGATACGTGTTAGTAACGACAACCTTATCGATATAAGGACAAGCCTCTAATTCCTCAAGACAGTTGTCAATGAAAAGACCGTGTGTGGCAGCAATGTAGACCTTAGTGGCACCACAGTTCAAACGGACATGTTCAGCAGCAGCGATGAATGAACCCGGTCTGTCAATCATATCGTCAAGAATGATGACCGAACGACCTTTGACGTTCCCTACTAAGGTGATCAACTTCTCAGGGGCCTCAGGTTCGTATTCTTCGTCGGAATCAGCAGCGTCATAAGTACCACCTAAGGCATACGAAGTCTGATCGTTTGGAATTGGTTCTTCTTCGTCACCTGAGAAAACAGCAGAATCATTTTCTTCAACGGCTTCTTCAGCAATGTAATCGTCACCAACAACATGACCTTGAACAACACGGGCAGTTTGTAACCCGTTGGAATATATTAATTCTTCTTCTTCGTCAGCATCTTCTCTCTTTGCACTGGAGCGACGTCTTACGGTGCTTTGTCTTCTGGAATGAGTAAGTTGTTGTTTCTTGATCTTAGCAGCTAAGAAGTCGTTATCACCACGACGTCTATCTGTATGAATCATGGCGAAGTTGATTTTTAAGGAATCAGCCAAAGCAGTGACTCTTTTAGTACCACCTGGATTCTTCGAAACAACAACGGCATTAACGTAATCGTCAACGTTTTCCTTGATCCATTTTGCAAGACTGGCAGCACCGTATAAATTGTCAACAGGCTTAGTGAAGAACCCTTGCATTTGAGAGGCATGCAAATCCATAGAGATAATGTGGTCCGCACCAGCCATGATCAATAGGTTGGCCAACATTCTGGCAGTAATGGCACCTCTATGTTTCTTCATCTTGGATTGCTTAGAGTATGGAAATTGAGGAATAACAGCAGTGATCTTCTTAGCGGACCCACCACGACAGGCAGATACCATGATCAAAAGTTCCATGATATGGTCGTTGATGTCTTCAGAACCAGATTGGATGACGTAAACATCTTCGTCACGAACAGATACTCCGATCTGAACAGAAGTCTCACCGTTGGAGAACTTCTTTAAAGTACATGGAGCTGGCTCGATTCCTAACTTGGAACAGATTAATTCACCTAATTCGGCATGGGAGTTACCCACAAACACTTTGCACTTTCTCATTGCTGCTTCGTCTAATTGAGTGTTGAAAGTTAGGGAGGACAATGCGATGAAGTTGTAACAGGGAAGAAAATAAGAAGATCTGGTCTGGCTGAGTGGTTGAGTGAAGACAACTGAGTCAGATAGTTTTTATATCGTGATACAAGGTTGAAATTCTGAAATGTTCGAGAATAATTGAAATCGAAATTATCAATTAAGTATCTGTCGAATGTGGTGGAGATCTTTATAAATGTTGAGGATTGAAAGTTCTAACAAACAAAAAAAAAAGAGTTTAAAGTAACCAGCCATGGTATTAAATCTTCTGCTTTCTGAATTTGACATTCAAATTTTTTTTTCTTCCCCCAAGAAACGGGGAGTACTTCTGACATCTGACCTTGCTTAAGTTCCGGGGTGAAGACTACACCAAAAATCTTCGGACAATCGGAGTCACTCCTTTTTTTTTTCGTGTATCAAATGTATTTTCCCTCGGATATTCGTAGTCATGTGATTACTTAAATTCAATTTTCAAGATCACTTCTGATGATCATCTCTAACTTATAATAAAATTGATAATTTTGGATTCTATTGACTGTTTATTTCCAACCATCCAAGCTTGATCTATTGCACATCAATGACTGATTTCATAAAAGTAGAAAGAAGGAAGCAATCCATGAAAAGCTTCAAATCTCAACCCATTTCAACTGCTACCAAATTACAAAATTTACAAACCCAATTATCCAAATATCAAACAATTCTTCAAACTTCTCCACTTTATCAACATATCAAGACTACTCTACAAACACAAATACTTCCATCCACTTCCAATCCAAAGCAAACTATTAGCAAAATACGATGCCTAGCTTTAGGTTCTCCTTCATCAGATCATGCAGCTATGTTTCAATTAGCTATGTTAGTACTTTTACAAAAAGATCTGAACATTGAAAGTCAACAAGTTTCCCTGTATGACCCAGTCTTTGAAGAGTTGGATTTGCTGATATTGACAGGAAAAGAAGAATTGAATTATAAAGTGGAGGAGCAGTATGAAGATCAATCACCTGAAAGAGAAACAAACGCAGACCAAATAACACTCTATTTTCTTCCACATGCTCCTTTATCATTGACAAATATCATTTTCTCTGCAAACAAGCCACGCTTATTACTCTCAAATAACATTATAACTCATGTGGATAGATTGACAAAGAGTGAATTATTTGAAAAATATCCCTTGGTTGGTAAATTCGTCAGTCTTGTTAAGGAAGTTAGGGTGGAACAACAAGAGACTGAGGAGCAAGAAAAACAGAATGATACTGCTGTTGATGATGATGGATTTCAAAAATATCACAGTAGCAAAAGAAAGGCTAATAATAGCAACCATACCTCTATGCAGAATAAGAAGAAGAATGTCAAATCCAAGTTGAAATATATAGAAAAACAGATCGATTATTCAAATACCGAATCGTATTTTAATAATATTATCAAATTATGGTCTTTCAAGAAATTTGAAGAATCTGATGAGTGGTTGAATGCCTTTACTGATTTATCCTTGCATTATGTTGTTAGTTAGTTAATTAAGATTGAATTATAATGATTATATATATATATATATATATATGTATATATAATTAAAGTTATTTTAAAGAGGCACTAGAGGATTCGTACCTTAAAGTTTCATTTGTCACAATAATAGAAACAGTATTCTCCAAAGCCCTTAGTCTTAAATCACAAAGCTCCGCTATTCTCTGAATAGATAAAAACATGTCACTTTCAACATCGACACCAACTTCAGCTAACTCCTGATCTTTCTTGATACTCTCTCTAGTATCTCTATTAATTATCGTTGTTGATTTCCTCTCCACCTTGTCCATGATCTTCTCATAACGTGATTGGATAAGCCCTAATGGTCCTTGTGACAGTTTCATCAGTTGATCATGCTGTGTTTGGATTAAGTTATTAGATTTATGAATCTGGTTTAGATACGATGTATTAATGTTAGGTGTCGTAAGGAGTTGATTTAAATTCTGTTGTGCAGTTGAGATCGTAGAATCCATAATTTTATTATTGAGAATTATTAGATATTTTGAAAATTTGTCTATAATAATAATAATCTTCCTATAAAAACACAACAGAAGTTCAGCAAAATATTTTTAATAATTGAATTCAAATCTAATATATAAATAAAATTACCCTTACACCAAATCACATGACCTTTCCAATTGAAGATGAAATAGACCCGTCAATTATTTGTATACAATCACGTGATTATAACAATTGGAGGGTTGGCCGAGTGGTCTAAGGCGGTAGACTTAAGATCTACTGGACGTTGTCCGCACGCGTTCGAACCGCGTATCCTTCATTATTTTTTCTTTTTTTAATTCTATTTTTTTTTGTCACATACCAAATTTTTCTACATTCAGTTCGAAAAAAAAAGATCTCGTTACACATCAATTGAAAAATCTTATCAGATTAGAATAATGTATATACTCCATTTTTATAAATCGGCTTCTTTTTTAATGCGAACGCTATTAGTAACGCTAGAGTTTCTTCTAACAAACCCCTCCCTTCCTTCTTCTTCCTGGTCTTCGCTTTTAACCTCAACTTTAACCCTCTGTCCTTCTGTATCTTTATACTTACCAACTTGAAGAAACATACAGACAATTCGAGGAACATGATAATTTTCAAACAGCATATTCGTCTGATCTCTTTCGTCGATTTCCTTCAACAGAGCAACAATAATAATTACAGACCAAAGAAATATATTCATAGACATAGATAGCCACATTGTTCCAAGAATAACACTTGTCCATGGGAAAGTCTTGAAAAACCATTTGAGCATTGTAAGGTCTCTTGTTAGTGTAAGTGTTGTTAGTCTAGGGTCTATGAGGTATTGGAAATGGTCGTGAGAGATTGGGTTTGATGATAAGGACAGTGAGTTGTAGGTATGTGATAACGTGAGTTGAAGCTGATTAAACGTGGTAGCATATACTTTAGAACCATGGAAGGAAATATCTGCAGCTGCCTGTTCTAAATTGAATTGCCGTAGTAAGTTGATCTTATAATTGTTGGCCTGTTCCAATCGCCATAATCTGACATCTTGCCAGAACTGAGAGAACAGAAGGATATTCAACCAATAAGGAAACAGATCGCCTAAATGTAAGTATGTGTCCTTACTAGGCTCTTTACAGTTGAGAATCAAGATACCCGATTTGGAAACTATAGAATTCGTTGTAATATTGGAGTGATGATTCGGTTGTATTTTGTCCAAAGAGAATTGATAATTAAGAACCAAATAATCATCAATAGCCGAATTACAGAAACAATTCAAGTTCAGATCCAGATCAAAATCTAACGCATCTCCACCTGCAATAGATAAACCTCCCTTCACTAACCCCCAAACAGTGGAAGAATCCTCGTCATCGTTAAAATCAATCCCCACTTTAATATCAATGACATCCGTAACAACAATTCCTTCTTCATCCACAGACTCCACGAATTGGATCTCATTACGTAATTCTGCAACACTTAATGAGAAATCTAAAGTTTCACTGACTACACCAGCATGAAAGAAATTGAAACTAAGAAAAGCAAATGGGAGAATCACAGCGTTTCCCAAAATGAAAAGATACGTTATTAATGTTCCGTATCGGAATACTAGCAGTTTCAAATGTGGAAATATCACTCTGTTGGCAAATATGTATATTTTGTAAAAAGAGGAGAAGAGACTGAGAGTGAGATATGATATAAAGGTTGATAATTGGTCAAGAAGATATGATAAAGTTGATTGGTTCTGTGGTGGACGAGTTGGATTGTTGTAATTGTTGTTGTTCTTCGGCTCCTGCGATTTTCTTCTCATTGAATGTTATTTATTCTATCAGTATCAGAAGCAACAGTAGCAGTAGCAATTTTATTGTTCAATAAATATGTGTCGATTTTTTTTTTTGATTAATTTGAAATTTGAGGGGCTTTATTACTTATTTTAATTAGTTTGACCACCTCGACCGGTTTTTTGTTTTGTTTTTTATGGCTTTCTATATATATATATATATATATAATGTACGTAAGCATGCATGCATGTCTGAGGAAATTTCAAACTTATAGTTCAGATTTTGTCTTTGTAAAATTTGTTGTGAGTTTTTGCCAAATACCATTTTTTATAACATCAAATTGCCTTTTTCGGTCGTTTTTATATATATATATATAGCTTGTTATTTTCCAAGCTACTGCCGAAATGTATCGGTCAAGTATCTAAAAGGCGTGGCTTTACCGAATCACAATGACAAGAGCAGTGTTGGAAACCTGATAATTTAGTTAAAAGGCAACGTAATTAAGATCAAAACAAGTAACCTTGAGAGGAAAAATTCAATTGCCTTGTAACAATTTTATCTCCAATAACTTATACAAACAAAATGGACAAATCTATAGCCAAGGGTCTAAGTGATCGTTTGTATGAGAAGCGTAAGACAGTGGCGTTAGAACTAGAACAACAAATCCGTCAACATATCAAGAATGAAAATTTCCAAGCCATTCAACTAATTATTGATCAACTTTCCCGTGAATTTGCATACGCTATACATCAACCTAATGCTCGTAATGGAGGGTTGATAGGCTTGGCTTCTACTGCCATTGGGATTGGGGGTAAACATTTGCCAATGTTTCTTGAATCTATCATACATCCCGTATTGGCATGTTTTGGTGATCAAGATACAAGAGTCAGATACTATGCGTGTGAATCTCTTTACAATGTTACCAAAGTGGCAATGGGTGAGATCCTGCCTTATTTCAATGAAGTATTTGACGTTTTATGTAAATTGACGGGTGATCCTGAACCTTCGGTAAAGAATGCAATGGATTTGTTAGATCGTTTGGTTAAGGATATTGTTTGTGAAATGGGTGCAACATATGTCAGTGTTATTTCCAGAAGTCCAGAAAAGGACTATCAAAGAGCCACACAAGCGATCTTCAAGGATGAAACTGGTGTTATGTATCAAGTTATGAAGAGACAAGAAGGTAATGCATTCAGCGTGCAGAAATTCATTCCATTACTTATAGAGAGGATTCAATCAGTTGATCCATTCACAAGAGTGTTTCTTATCAGTTGGATCTCACTATTGAACTCAGTGCCTGATTTGGAACTTGTTAGTTATCTTCCTGCATTTTTAGGTGGATTGATTGAGTTTCTTAATGATTCTCATAACGATGTTAAGACTTTAACAAAGACAGCTCTTGATGTTTTCCTACATGAAATACAAAGGATTTCCAACATTCAAAAACAACTTGAAGAACAGAAAAAGGTTCCTATCAAGAAATTAGAACAGATTCATGATGATGTCGAGGCCCTTTCGATTTCATCCTCCATATCTGCAGCTAATGATTCACAATTTAATACTGTTATTCATAAACCTGATTTGAGTACAAAAGTGAATGAAAAAGAAGAAGAAGAAGAAGAAGAAGAAAGAGAAGAACATAATGGGGAATTGTACATTCCTGGACAAGACACGTTTATCGATTATCCAAAGATTATTGAAATTTTATTATCCCATATTGATGATTCAGAAGAAAGAATCCAATTATCAGTTTTAACATGGCTCAGTGCCCTTTTAGAGATTGCACCATCCAGTTTTATTGAATATTTACCAAAATTATTAGCTGTATTATTGCTCACCATGGCTAAAGATTCTATGAGATTAAATTTAAGGGAAAAATCACAAAAATTGAACCAAGAATTATTAACCTTTGTATCAGAATTGGAACCAGAAGATGAAAATAAATTAAGTTACAAATCTACCATCAACACTTTGACTCTTCATCTTCTCAATGAAAATGAAATAACAAAAGTCACAGCTTTAGATTGGTTAAAAATGCTTCATAAAAAATCTCGAAATTCTGTATTAGAACATGATGGAATTTTCACGACTTTGTTAAAGGCTTTAAGCGATCCTTCTGAAGAGGTTATTTTCAGGGATTTACAATTAATCTCTGAGATTTCATTTGAATCTGATGATGAGACTTTCCAAAGTTTCATTGTTAATCTTTTGGATCTTTTCAAAAGTGATCAAAAATTATTAGAGAAAAGAGGGAATTTTATTCTTAGAAGATTATGTTTATCCTTAGATCCTGTTAGAGTGTATCAAACTTTAGCAAAAGTTCTTAAAAGGGAAATGAACTCTGTTTTTGTTGGTATAATTATTCAAATTCTGAATAACAATTTGATCACTGCACCAGAACTTGCCAGTTTAAGAAAACGTTTGAGATCACTTGATCAAAAAAATGGTGCAAATTTTGAACTTTTTTCCACTATTTTCAAGGCTTGGTGTCATAATGCTCCTGCAACATTATCATTATGTCTTTTATCTCAAAGTTATGAATTGGCATATTCTGTTTTACAAATCTTTGTTGATTTCGAAATCACGGTGAATGTACTTGTTCAAATTGATATTTTGGTTCAATTATTGGAATCTCCTGTGTTCACCAGAGTCAGATTACAACTCTTAGAACCTGAAAAATACCCTTATCTTTATAAGTGTCTTTATGGGATTCTTATGCTTTTGCCACAATCCACAGCTTTTGTGACTTTGAAAAATAGATTGAGTAGTGTTTCTGTTTTGAACACATTTTCTTCCAACTCAAATCAAAATGAATTTCCAAAGAATAATAGTTCCAAATCCTTATTGACTGAATCAACAACCGCTGAAATCTTATCAAAACGCAATTTTAAATATGCAGAATTATTGGCCAGATTTAGAACCGTTCAACAAGATCACGAAGATTCTCTTAATATGATCAATACCAATTTAGCTCGAAAGATTACCAGTCATGGAGTTAGAAATAAACAAACCGTAGATAATAAGAATCATATAAATCAAAGATCATCAATTAATAATAAAGATACGGATCAAGTATCATCATACACTGCATCCACAATAAATTCTCATACTTCTAACAATTTTGGTGGTGACCAACAAAATGTCCCACTTAAAGGATCAAATAGTTCTAGAGAAAATTTTAGTGGGTTAGTTAGAAAAGTCAGTGAAAGAGGATTTGGTTTGAAAGGGTTTAATTCTAATACTTTTGGTAATGATTAAGTGTTTTTCGGTATTATATCTCTATATATTTATATATATATATTAATAATAATAGAATATATATACTTAGGTTATAAATAATAAGAAGCTGGGGGATTCTTACACAACCAATCCTTGAGTTGCACGATCCCATTTCCTACTAGCACTCCAACTTGAATCTATCACTTTGATAGCATCTTTTAAATTCATAGGTTTTTTCAAAGTTTTTGATTTATCAATAAGAGATTCATAAATAAGAGCATAATTTTCCTTACCAACGATATTTAAATTGGTTACTTGTTGATTATCTGTTTGTCTTTGTTTGATTTTCAATTTATCCTTTTCAGTGGAATTCAACCATATTTCACGACGTTTGAGCCAAATAAGATCACCTTGATGAAATGGAATATCTTGTTTTCGTAGTTTAGATGCTTCTTTTACTGCGTCAAAATCTATGAACCTTGGTAAGGAAATATCTGATTCTTGTGTCTCTGATAAAGTTGGTACATTGTTGGTGCTTTGATTATTTTCTGTATCATCAGGTTCTAATAATGAAGAAGCAACAGAGGACGAAGACGTCACTAGGAAAAGTTCATTGATAATTTCATCTGAGGAAAGAGCTTCTTCTGTAAATTGACGAAGTTTGCTTTTGGCTAATGAAAGATTCAGAGATGCCTTTATGAATAAATTACGAATTGTTTTAAGAATCGATCTCTTTCCTGGAATTACATCAATGGCTGCATCTTTATGATTGAGTTCGTTATCTATTTTTGAAGATTCCTTTCTTAAGGAACTGTTGGATTTATTGGATCGTGCTTTAGTGTCATCATTTTGTATATGGGATTGTTGTTGACTATTATCTGGTATTGTAGAATTCGACATATTATATATTATTGTTCCAAAAAAAAAAAATTAAAAAAAAAGAAAAAAAGAAAAAAGATAATCAGAATTAATTAAAACTGTATCAGATGGCTGTTTGTAAGATGATATAAGGGTTTTGTTTGTTCTTTAGATAAATTTGAATCTGTGAAAATCTTGGTATATGCTGATGGCGGCGGCTGTTCAAAGGAATGTGACAATTAAAAATCAACCAAAAAAAAAAACAAAAGCCTTCAGTTGAAAAGGGGTACGGCACAAAAAATTAATTCAGAGATAGATATATCTTCTTCTTCTTCTTCTTTTTCAAAAAAAAGAACCAAGGTAAAAGTTGTAATTGTTATTAAGAGCAAAAATGAAATTAAAATTTAGTTGATAATAAGTCATTTACCATTTACTTTAAAAAAAAAAAAAAAAAAAAAAAAAGATAATCAGAATTAATTAAAACTGTATCAGATGGCTGTTTGTAAGATGATATAAGGGTTTTGTTTGTTCTTTAGATAAATTTGAATCTGTGAAAATCTTGGTATATGCTGATGGCGGCGGCTGTTCAAAGGAATGTGACAATTAAAAATCAACCAAAAAAAAACACAAAAGCCTTCAGTTGAAAAGGGGTACGGCACAAAAAATTAATTCAGGGATAGATATATCTTCTTCTTCTTCTTCTTCTTCTTCTTCTTCTTCTTCTTCTTCTTCTTCTTCTTTTTCAAAAAAAAAAGAACCAAGGTAAAAGATGTAATTGTTATTAAGAGCAAAAATG
>JADIOT010002604.1:42456-79390 GCA_018343995.1 Waltiozyma sp. UFMG-CM-Y6624
AAAAAAAAAAAAAAAAAAAAACACCCCCCATTCATCCGATTCCCTGCGGACATGTCATGCAACTTTAGGCGCTGCCAAAACAATAAAGTTTCAGAAGTCCCTGATGATTAAAAAGAACTCACTCTCTGCTTTAGTGTAAACTATAATAATAAATAAATACTACTGGTGCTAAAAAAAAAAACAGGGGAATTTTCATTGATGTTTTATTAAACTTGAGTCAGTTGCTTTCTGAATTTTTCTTATCCTCATCTTTAAACTTCGAATCAGAATCAAATCCAACTGAAGTTTCTTTACCTAATTCTACTTGTTGTTTCACAGTTCTCCAAGCCTTGTAATCAAGTTTCCACGCACGATACTTATCATCTTTATCATTCTTCAGACCGGCAGAAGAAGAAGAAGTAGAATTTTCCATTTGATACAACTCTATCAATTTTCTCTTCTTGATAGAGGAATCGTTACTCGTATCAATAGCACTGTTCTTTTCACCATATCTGACACCAAATAGAGCGAAACTAACACCGTCATGGCCTGAAGTCCAATCTCTAGAGTTAATTCCATTTCTGTACATCCCTTTATAAGAAGTTAATTTTGGTAAAACAATTATATCGACATGAATGTCACCGCCAATAATGTTCAAGAAGTGTTTAAAATTGGAGACGTTTTGTTGAATGTTTTGTTGATTGTCAATATTTCCAGGTGTGCTTTTGATTGTGCCTTCGTTCGGAATCAACTGTTCGACTTCGGAATCTTGAGTTGGCAAAAACCCATTGTGCTTCAACACTAGCAAGACATCGGAATCATCAGTATAAATATCCGTACCCCAAATAGCTCTCTTGGTGAAACTCTCATTGTTTAACAAGTCTATGATTTGAAAAGAAGGGATTCTAACCGTGAGTATACAGTTAATGTATTCGTTTAATTCAGGTAATAAAGGTACGATGGTGTTCTTCTCTTCTTCTGAGATTACAGTGTCTTTAAATAGATGTAATTGTCTGTGTGTTTCTCTGGTTGGAGTAGGCGTATAGATGATCGAGCCTAGGTTCTTACGTGGGAATCTGGCAGCAGATTCAAGTACATCATTATTCACAATCTTGACTTCTTTTTTGACAAATCTTGATGTTGATTCTATTGGTTTAACACCGGCAGTGACACCATAATTATAATTGATGTTGGTAGCTGTCATAAGAGGTTTAAACGGTTCATTGCTCAAATTATTACTATTATTATTATTGAGATTAAGCGGTTGAAGTACAGTAGGTTGCGGTTTGATATCACTCTTTGGAGGTGCAGTGGTAGGAATAGCAACTGTTGGAATGGCATTCAACCTTTTGATGATGGAATAACATAAGAAAGTTTTATAATTTGGGTTTTTAGTTTTCTCAATTCTGGCTCTTTTTTCATGTTGCAATATGTCATGTTTTTCTTCTTGTGTGAAATCCTTAAGCCCATATTTATCCTCGTAATATTTAATGATGGCTTCATCGGATTCTTCAGTGACTTCAGGCTTAGTGATCTCTTGCTTCAATTGCACAGTGGCTTGCGGCTGAGAGTTACTAAGCAAAGAAGCAGGTTTAGATTGTGTGTGTAATTGAGGAAGTGTTTGAGACAATGACGTGTGGAGAATGGAACCAGAAGATGAAGAAGATGTTGGTTGAGTAACTGTTTGTTGGGATGGAAGTGTTGCACTGGTAAGATTCGGTTTGGTTTGTTGATAACCACCAAAAGAACCCGATTTCAATTTCAACCCCAAACTATTGCTACTAGCAAGTATTGGTGTAGCCTGTTGGGAAATATTTTGCATAACTGGGGAATGCTGAGACTGAGTTGGAGAAGTATATTGATTGTCCTTTCCTTCATTACTCATAAAATTGGCAAATTTGGCAAAAATTGGTCTGGGATACAATGCGTTGTTATTGTTATTATTACTTGGAGAGCCTTGTTGTGAGCCTAAAGTTTGTTGAGGCAATAAAGGTGATTGTGTGCTATGAGCTGAAGATGGGTTAGACAAAAATGAAATAGGTGGCAACTTAATCTGTTGAACAGGTGAAGTAGATCCAATTGGAGGTGGGTTGCCACCCAAAGGTGTCAATTTGGTGGAGTTTGTCAAGGAGGGAAGGTTGGGGCGTGGAGCTTGACTATGATCAGGCATTATAAAAAATAAATAAATATATATATAAATATATGTATATATAGAGAGATTGATTAGATGGTCACCCTGGAACAAAACAAACTGTGTTTTGTTAAATTGTGATTTGAATTTAAAGATCTTTTTAATTGAAATCAATAATTAATTATATTTTCTTAATACAATAACTGATGTCAGTTTATTTATTTATTTTTTTACAGGTTTAAACCCGCCAGAAGTCAAAATCGTTAAAAAAAAGCCCATATTACAAGTTACCCGGAAAAGAAATGCTATAAATGTGTCAGATATCTGTTGGTTATATATATATATATATATCCCTTATGTTTTTCTCTTCTTCTTTCTGTATTAAAATTATTTCTAAATGAAAATAAACTGTTTCATTCTTTAATAATAATGGAATACATTTATTGCTTCCCCAAATACAAATTAATACATCTTAACAAATAACAAGGTATACCTGTTCTGCAATTGATTTGTGGAGGGACTCAATTAATAAATAAGTTGGGAATCATTTACCGTGATTATTTGACAGATTTTCGAAAAAAAAACACACACACAACTATTGCTGCCCTACAAATCTCAAAACACAGCACGTGATTCAGCGGTTAAAAAAATTGTTTGGAGAACTGAAAACTGGACTGTGTTTTATCAAAACATCTGAACATCTCGTATTCTATCTGGTTCGCACACGTTTCTGGAAAATTTCGTTGGAATAAAAACTTTCAAAGTTTAGTACTTTCCCAGACACACACATCACATTAAGTATGTCATTTCTTGTTTTCTTCATCATCAGATCATATCCAAAATGGCCGGTTTAAAAGACGTTGTTACCAGAGAATACACCATCAACTTACACAAGAGATTACACGGTGTCTCTTTCAAGAAGAGAGCTCCAACTGCTGTTAAGGAAATCAAGAAGTTCGCCAAGTTACACTTAGGTACTTCCGATGTCAGATTAGACCCAAAGTTAAACCAAGAAATCTGGAAGAGAGGTATCAAGGGTTGTCCATTCAGATTAAGAATCAGAATCTCTAGAAAGAGAAACGAAGAAGAAGATGCTGCTGAAAAGTTATATTCTTTCGTTGAACCAGTCTTAGTTGCTTCCGCCAAGGGTTTACACACCGTTGTTGTTGAAGATGAAGAAGAAGCTTAAATTTAAAACGTTTCAAGTATTTTCGATTCTCCATTCAAAACAAACACATCTTTTAATGATTTTAATGAGCTCTTTTGTATAATAATGTTTCCATTCTTTGGGTTATTTAAAAATTGCTTTAAATTACCTTGCATTAGTACTTGTAGCAAAAGAAAAAATACATATTAGTTCATAATGGTCTTACTTTTTTGCAGAACTTCTGAATGAAACTTATGTTCATGGAAGAGTTCTAACTTCGTATTTTACATATAGTTTTTTTCAACCTCAGGGACTCGTTTTGATATTTTATTAGACAGGAGATCCTATCCTTTGAATTATTGAAACAGCCCGATTTTCTGTGTCTAATGATTTTTTTCATGATACTGTCAAAAATCTATGGGTGTCTGTTTCTTTGATTTACGATATGGGGGGTTTTATTTTTTATTTTTTATTTTTTTCAAAATTTAATATGGAGCAATATAAAAACACATCATATGTTTTGAATAATTTATATATATATATATATATCTCATTTACTCACAAAACTATTAATCACAATGGGTAGAATCAATATGTTCAATGTATCTGCGTTAATGTTTGCAGGTTTTGTCGGTTTTTACAGTGGTATGTCAATAGAATAGATTTTTAAATGGTAATAATGTACTAACGTTAAGGAAATGGCATAGGTGTCAAGTTCTTCGAGCCTTTGGTGGTGTAAGTTTATGAAATCATTAGAGAAAATAGAAAAAGCAAATCGTTTAAATTTGAATTACTAACAGTGATTGAAACAAGTGAAAAATTAAGACAAGATGGTAATTTAAGATCTGATATGGCGTTTCCAAAATATGATGAAAATGGTGAGGCTGTGATTAAAGAAGGTGAAGTTGCTCCTAGACTTTATAAGGGCAAAGAAGATGTTACTTTTCAAACTGCAGTCATTCCTGAACCAAAGAAATTGTCTACTGTTGAAGTTGAAGAAATAAAAAAATCAAAGGATTAATTTGTAAATATTAATATTGTTGTGTTTGGGTTTTTCTCCAAATCATGCTACGTGATTTGATGATCACGTGCACTGCTTAGTCATACCCTTTTGAGTAGTTTCTGGATGAAATTAGTTATTAACTAATTAAGTTAGATAGATGGTGTTAAGAAAAGAATTTTAAAATACATCACTTTTACTTATATTTTTCTTTTTTCTTAAATCAATTATTATAAAGCCAGTAAGATAACGTGAATTTTCTATACATAACAATATATGATTAAAAAAGAATAATTGTCCGAAACAGAAATACATACCGAATCAAGTAAAAAGCGCGCGATGGGGGTGGAAATTTTAACATGTATTTACAAAAAATTAATTTTAAAAAAACTCCCCAAGAAAATTACAAAGTTCTTCTGTTATTTTTTTTTTTTGTCACAAAAAGAAGAAGAAGACAAAAAAGAATGGGTAAACTCAAGAAAAGATCCAGATCCTCTAAGTACCGTGCCAACCCAGTCAAGCGTGGTGATACTGGTAACGAAACTTCTAAGCAAGATGAAAACTTAGTATCAACAAAGATTCTTCCAGTTATAACCAAACTTCAATCTGCCATTCCAAATGATAGATCTACAGCTATTTCTACAATTGCTGTCATGTTGGAAGATGCAAAGTTCCGTAAATTATTATTGAAGGAGAAATTAGTCCAGATTATTTTGGAACAATGTCTTAGTGATGACAACATTGAGATTGTTGTTGAATCTTTTGGTTTGTTAAGAAACTTGGTTATTGAAGAAGGTTACGACGTTTCTACGTATCTTTGGAGACAAAATATCTGGGCCGTTATTGAGAAGAATCTTGAAAAGGCCATGTCCTCTTTTGGTCAGTATACCATTGATCAGAAGCAATTCAAAAAGGGAGAAACCACTATTTTGTTTGATTTTTTAGAAAATTTGATTTCGTTGACTTTTGGTTTGACTGATTCTTCTGATGAAATATTGACTTCTGTTCTTGGTAAGACAGATGTTTTGTTTAATTGCTTGAAAGCCATTTCCCAATATTCTATCAAGTTTGATCAAAACCAATTATTGATATCTACTAATCTTTTTAACACACTTTTGGAATTTATTTATAATTTGGCTTCTTCATCTAATGAATTCATTACTCAATTTCAAAATCAATGGTCTGATTTCCCCTTAGAACAATTATCACAATTTATCTATGTCAATGTTAAGACCAACGAACTTTCAAGAGTGTTAATCGAAGGTATCTCGTTACAATTCTCCATGTTATCCAATGGTTTAATTTCTAACATTTTCACTAACATCATCTCGACGATTCAAAACATCGATGTGGCCAAAGAAAGAGGCAAACTTGATCAAATCATTGATAACGCCAACGTTGATCAAATCAATAAGAATCTTAAGGAAAAAATCGAAACCAGATCCAAGTTTCAAGCCATAGATATTTCAATTGAAATCATCACTGCTATTATTGAGATGATTGCATCTGAATTGCAATTCAATCAACAAAAAACCCAAGTGGAAGTCACCGATGATTTAATCAATTTGTTTACTTCTGTGATTCCTGAAATCTTGTTGAAATTATCTTCCTTCATTGAGTTTCAAGATAGAGCCTTAACCGGTTTGAATAATTTGAATTGGTTCTTTATCACTTTAGAATCCTTTGAAAATGAAACATGGTTATCGAAAAACAAGGAAATCTTCAATACCGTTTCCAAATATTTGAACTCTTCTTTGTCTTTAGATATCAAAATCTCTATCTTTGGTACTTTATGGTCCTCTTTGATCATGTTTGCCTCTCATATGATAGTCTCTGATGAATTTTTACAAGGAACTTTATCCGAATTGAACATTTTAATTGATCAAGAACAAAAACTCTCCGAAGATGAAGAAGAATATTTGGTTAGACTTATAGGATTCTTGGGTAATTTGGCAAAAGTTCCAAATAATGTTGAAAGAAATGCAATTATTGCAAATGTTTTCTTTCAAATTTTAACTTCTGAAAATTCCAATTTGATTAAATGTAAATTAACTATTATTGATTTAATCTTTGAAATTTATGGAGATGCTGGATTTGATTATGACGATATTGTATTTGTCAAAGGTGGATTATTGAATAAATTGAAAGAAATTAAAATTCAATTGAAAAGGGAATTGAAATTGGTTGATAAGAATTCTAACAGACAATTAAAGAAAATGGGTGAAGAAGTTATGGAAAATTTGGATGGATTTATTCAATACAAAGAACAAGAAAACTAAATATATAAAATATAAACATCATTGCAACATAGAATCTCTAAAATGAGGTTGATTATTACCTCTTCTAACAATTCTTTGAACGTTCTTACTTTGTTGTTTATTTTGAATGAATTGAGAATGTTTTTCTTGCTTTGTAATTTGTTGTGTAGTCAAACCATTAGTCAATCTTCTATCACTAGAAGCAACAGTTAGTTGCCCCTCACCTGGAGCTGTTTGGATGGATCTATGATGGTGTTGTCTATGGATTGATCTATGACCAAGACGTGTTCCTCCTGGTAATGTCAATTGAGAATCTATTGGATCAATAGTGGCAATAGTATAATTCGCATTTACATCATCTTCATAATCTTTTTCTTCTTCTTCAGAAGATGAAGAAACTTCATCATCTTCAAACCCAACTTTTTTCGTAGATTTGGATTTGTATTTAGACATTTCATTAATACTAGAAAAATCATAAAATTTTGCAAATTCCAATTTTTCTTGTTTAGTTTCAAAAGGTAATCTACAATGACCTTTTGAAGTCACATGATTCCTGATACTTTCCAAATTTTTTCCCTGGAATCCACAACAAAGACATTCGTTATCAATAACTATAATATCCACCAAATAACATAACAATCCTTTCAAGTCAATAAGATAAGTTCTCTCTGGGATATATAACCCATGTTTTTTGAACATATGCGTCACATTTTCTTCAATTTCTTCATGAGAAATCCCACAGAATAAACAACTGGTGATTGGTTGAATTGCTTGGTTTTCTTCTTCTTCTTCTTCTTCAAATTCATCATGTGTAGTATTATTATAATCTGTATCTGGTTCAGATGCAGATGTTTCATGGTATAAACTTTCATTATCATCAGAAGTAATATCATGTTCACTATAGACAGAGTCACCTAATGAGATATGAGAGACTCTAGAAATAACACTGATAGGACTATCATCTCTTTCCAATTTGTTTGCAAAATCGGTGGCATTGATACGACCTCTTGCGCCAATATGAAGTTTCCTATGAGAAGTCTCCTTTGGTTGTTTCAACACTTTGAAACCAAATTCATCTACTTCCTGTTCGTATTTCTTCGATTGGTTTAATTTCTCATTGAATAAATCTTGATCAATTGGAGTTAATTGAGCAACTCTTCTTTTTAAATTATATCTATGCCAATCGGTCTTCATATGATATCTCTGGGAATCAGAGTTAGGGAATTGGATAAGACATGAATTGCACTTGAAGAATGATGAGGATGTTTCCATTATTATCCTCTCTCTCTCTCTCTCTCTCTCTTTTGTTTTTTCTTTGGTAGTAGAAATATCTCTATATTGAAGATTTAATTTTACAAAAGATTGGAAGGCGTTTAATATTAATTTGTTAAATTATTTGTAAGGGGAGCGGCCACGCAAGTTTTGATAATAAGCGCGCGGCGCGCGCAAAAAAAAAACACACAAAAAGTCATCCCAGTCACGTGATTAACAGGTGTTTCTATAAAATTATATATATATATAAATATTAAAACTTATAACTTCACAGAGAAATTACTTATATCTTCAACAGGAGAAGCTGAAGGAGTTAAAAACAAAGTACTCTTAAAATTACCAGCATCTGAAATATCTTCACCTGTTGGGAATCCTTCCACAATTTCTGAATCATTAGTACCTGCAATAGCATTTAAATTAACAATTAATTTAGGTGCATCAATAGATAAGATCTTTTCAATATAGAATTTTAGAAGTTCATCCTTAGTGATTTTCTCCAAAATAAGAGATTCCTTTTCATTATGGTTGAAATTGTAATAACCATCAGAAATTGCCTTAATAAATCTTCCATTTTCTTGGCCCAAATTCTTCAAAGCTTCAAGTTTCTTTTGGATTAAAGATTTCTTATTCTTATTAAATTCTTCTTCAGAAAGTTCAACCAAATTGGTTTGGAACATTTTAAAAAAATTGTCAATTCTTGATTCCAAATAAGCGTTATTTCTCTCTGATTGAACAATGATTCTTAAACCAAAGGTAGTACGAGATTCCAAAATTCCACTGAAAACAATATAACCTAATTGTTCCTTAGTTCTCAAAACATCAAAGGCTGGTTCTTTAATCAAATTAGCCAAAAGTTCAGCATGGGAATAAGCTACTCTATCACCAGCTTCACCAATTTGAATAAAATATTGGATACAAGAATTGATGTTTTTCTCATCAGGTAAAGTTTTTTCATAACGGAAAGTACGAGAAGATGGTAATAAATAAGATCTTGATTTGATCTTTTGAGATTTCAATAAAGAATTTGTCTTAATAGAACCTTCAACTAATGCAATGACATCTAAAGCTTGATTTTCAGTGAAATTACCATGAATTAACCCTTCAACAAAAGTTTGTTTAAAGATCAATGGAATAAAATTCAAAAGATCAGAATAAGTCACATTTTCCATAGCGGTAAGACGATCTTCTACATCCCAACTATATTCGTTCACCAAATTACCGAAAACTGAAGTAATTTGAGAATAAGGTGCTTTGAACCCATTGTTCCTATAGTTTCTTAAAATACGTTCCTTGATGACGTTGAATCTTTCTTCAGTTGGGATGAATTGGAACATTTCAGTAAGGACAGTTTGTAACAAAATAGCAGCCTTTTGATTGTAACCGTTCACATCAACAACAATACCTTCCTTACCAGTGGAAATAGAGAAGCTTAGACCGGCGAGTTCAGCGTTATAACTGGTGTCAATCAAGGAATCGTCAAATAATTCGTTAAAAAGGGCCGTTAAGACAGCGTTATAAGGAGTGGAAACAGTTACGGGTAAATTGAGAAGCAATTGAATATAAGCCTTTGGAACTTCAAATTGATCGTCTTGTTTAAACCAGAATCTAAAATCTTCTTTGTTTTGTAAAAGGATTGGTGCATTTGTTGGAGTTTCTGATTTGGTTTTATTCACTGAAAAATCAGTTGGAATAAATGGATTTGGTTTGGGCAAATGAAGTTGATCATTTGATGGTAATGTTTGAATCTCAAGGATTAATTCATCAGATAATTTAGCAATAGAATGTTCTGTACCATACCATTTCTCCTTCAAATCAGTTTCAACAGATTGAGACACTAATAACACTCTAGCATTTTCAATGGTCAAAGAATTACCAAATTCGACAATCAATTGTTCATCCCAACGTCTCAAAACTGACTTGGACAAAGTAAATTGTTCAGGAATGTACTTACCAATTTTTTGTAAATCCTTAGAATACTTGGAAACAGTGTTAGCAGCAGATGATTTCTGTTTGAATCTAAAATTCATAATACTAACTTCCTTTAATTCTTCCCAAATCCATTGTTGAGGTTTGTCACTTTGTAACATTTGAACATATTGGAAAGCGGATTTGAAAACTTGTTCAAAATTTTCAAGACCTTTATCAGTCAAATCAATATCAATTCCAAAAACAGCGTTACCAAGAGAAATGGTATGACCACCAGCAGATAACCCATTAGCCCATCCTTTACCCTTTAAGAAGTCTAATAAACTGCCCTTACCTTCATGTCCAATCAAATGAGAGTAATAATGAGACGATTGGACATCCCAATGTTCTTGATGATCAGGAACTTTAAAAGAAATAGATAGTTTGTTCTTGGACATGACAGGTTTGGCTTTAATGATATTTTGTAATTCATTCTTAGTGAAAACTTCACCTTCAAAAGTTGGAATGGGACGGTTATAGTTTGGAACAGCTGAAAATTTCTCAATAACCCATGATTCTAAGGTTTCTAAAGATTCACGACCAAGAACAGACACTTTCATAAGGTTGGCAGAATACGAGTCCTTGTAAAATTTTAACAATTCAGCTCTAACATCGATACCTTGACTTGTTGGAATATCACCTAATGTTTGTTTGTTACCAGTAGAGAATTTATGGTACGGATGGATTGGATTAGAAGTAGATTTGTCTAATTGGTATAATCTCCAAAGATCATTCTGTAAGTTTTTCTTATTCTCAGAATCAACAGCTAAGATTTCTCTATCTTTACAACTAGCATCAAACAATGGAGAGATAAAGAATTGAGCAAATCTGTCCAAGGCTCCTTCCAAATGTTCTTGGTTGACTTCAAAATAGTAGTTGGTATCTTCTGCAGCAGTATAGGCATTTGAATGACCACCATGGTTACTTAAATATGAAGAATATTCGTTTTCTTGTGGATACTTCTCAGTACCCATGAAAAGCAAATGTTCACAGAAATGCGCTAACCCAGGCAAATGTTCATAATCGCTGAAGGCACCCACATTGACATCTAAAGCAGCAGCAGCTTTATCAGCTTTAGCATCATGAATTAACAACGCGGTTAACCCATTGGATAAAGTAACAAATTTATATTCACGGTCGTCCAAATCAGGCTTTTCAATGCCATTGGATTGCAAAAAATCGATACCAGTAGACATGTTTCTGACAAAAGTAAGTGATTTACTATGAGAAGAGTTAAATTGATAATAATTCTTGTAGAAATTGGATAATTGTAAACCAGATGTATACAAACGTTGGAATGAATTGAAAGATCTTGTGGTGGTATAGTTTCGTAACAATCTTCCCAAAATTTTCATAACAGGTTGGATATGAAACAATGATATACACAACTAGTTAGTTAAAGGTTTACAATTCATGTTTTGGGTAAGGTGGGCGGTAAAATCCAAAATCAACGAGGCGAGCGGTTAGAGATCTCGCGTTTGCGGACTATTTTGGGTGATTTTCCTGAAATAGACAGTTATTCGAAAGTTTTTTTTTTTTTTACGAATAGTGTGTGTCCTTTCCCCCGCCAGTCTTACCAAAATGGCCAAATTGAATTTTTTTTTAAAAAAAAAAAAAAACAGGCTTTGAAAGAATAAGATTAATTTAAAGTGTTAATTCATTCGATAAAATAGAAGGTTAAATTTTTAGCAGGTTCAACCAACCTTTTATTTTTCTATAATGTCTGCAAATGATCAATTCAATGATGACCTAGATGATGAATTGGACGATTTGGACGATTACCTTGACGAATTCCAAGATCAAATTCTTAACGAATCATCATCAATTCCAACAGCTAAGCAACCAACCCCAAAAGAAGAAGAAGAAGAAGAAGAAGAAACCAATATCCACACTGTTGACGACGATGAACAGATCCAGAAACAACTCAAAGAAATGATGGAAGCCATGGAAAGAGAACAGCCAGGTGCATCTACTCAATTCCAATCCTTACTTGACGAAGTTGCCAAAATGGATCAATCTAGCTCCTCCAAATCGACTTCAACTGAAACTACACCAGATGAAACACCAGTTTTCAATGGGAAAACCAAGGATTTCAAATCAACAATTGCAGACACTTTAAACAGAGTAAAACAAAGTGGCAGTAAGGTTGATCAATCCATTAAAGACGAAGACAATGACCCCGCCAAACTTATGCAGGATATTTTCTCCAAACTCAATCTTGACGATGGGGTAGATGGTGAAGGTGACCTTGACTTATCCTCCTTATTAGCAGACATGTTAGACCAGTTAGTGCAGAAGGAAATGCTATATGAACCGTTGAAGGATATAGATGCCAAATACCCAAAGTGGTTAATAGACAATCAACCGAAAATTACAGCTGAAGAGTACCAAAGATATTATAAACAGTCCTTGATAATTCATGAAATAGTTTTGAAATTTGAAGAAGATTCATACAGAGACGACAGCAAGCCACATAAGGAATTCATCTCTGCTCAATTGGAGCTCATGCAAGAACAAGGTGATCCTCCTAAGGAATTATCTGGTGAATTGTCCAAATCTGGCTTCCCTGGTTTCCAATTTGGTAATGATTCAGTAAATCCTGGTGATTTTAACCCTGATGAGTTGCCAGAAGGGTTTGATAAGGAACTCGAAGAGAATTGCAAGCAACAGTAGATTTATTAACTTAATCATTCTAATATATACTAAGACATTTCATTAAAATTCATAGTTAATTATTATACACAAAAGGGGGGGATCTATGACTTGATCAAGTACCAAGTCTGGAAACAATCTAAGTGGCATATTTCTTAGCTTGGTCCAAGACTTTCTTTTGATATGTAGCCTTATCCTTACTAAAAGCTCTCCATGCTGGTTCTTGCGCTGGAGAACTAGGGTTAGGCGTGTCTAATAGTTCCTGGACACCCAAAACAATCTGCTTTAAATTGATAGCTGGGGACCAATCTTGATCTTCGTTCAAGATACTGAGACAAATAGTACCTGATGGGTAAACGTTTGGATGATAAAAACCTTGGTCGAATTTAACTTTTGGTGGTTTGGCTGGGAATTCTGGTGGAAATTGTAAGTTGATTGGATAAGTTGCGTTTTCCCAAATTGTGCCTTCCTTTCCTGGAATCCCAGCTTCCCATTGTGTAAGATCTAGAGAACCGTCTTTGCCCTTCTTTGGTTTGGCATAGAAGCCAAAAGGATGGTCTTTTCTCCATTGTTTTCTTCATGAAACTTGTTAGTAAATAAATGGGGGATCTTGAAATAGAACTTCTCGTGCAGCAGAGGAAGTTTACTGTGAGGGGAAAAAGAACTTACCTCTCCTCTTGAAGACGAGCCTTCATTAATGCAGACATGGTGATGGTGGTTTTATGTGGATAATATGAGCCTGTTAAGATTGGAGGAAGGGATATATATATATATATATATTTTTCATTAAGGCATCTTGTTTACAATTTTTAATTTGACCTATATATCAACTTTTTAATGCGCCATGTCGCGGAAGAATTCAAGCCAAATAACGAGCTTAAATATATATATAATCAAATGTTGATACACAATAGACCTCATCAGTTGAAAGTGAAAAAAAAAAACATAAATAAAGGACTTAAAAGTATTTTTTTTTTTGATTTCACCTTTAATACGTTTTATTAAATCAAGAAATTCATTCTTGGGAATCAACTTTTTTTTGATTCTAAAAAAAGGCTTTAAAGAACCGAAATAGGAAATTACTGTTTTAGTAGCAAGAAACTGAGATAATCTTGATCCAAAATCTATCGATCTTTAGAGACTAATTCTCTTTTCTTATATTTGTATCTATAGTAGGGACTGATGTGTATTGGTAACTTTTAGAAAGTTGTAAAACCTCTCATTTCCTTAAATATTTGACCGTTGAAGAAAGGCAGTATGATTTACTTTCAACTGTCACTTAAAATTCAATCAGTCCTTCAAAATACCAGATACCTCATGGTGTGGTTAACATCGAACTGAGCACAATCTAAGACAGAATATTTCTGTACTTTGGATCAAAACATCCGACTTGTAGAGTAGATGATGAGATTATAGGGACCATAACAAAGAAAATCTTTATGCAGTTCCTCCAACCTCAATAAAAGTAAGTATGTCTCTTTAAGTATCACCATTTTCTGTAAAGAGAAATATGATTGAGTGGTGGACTCTTGCAAGATATATATATATGCTTTATCCAATACAACATGATTTCCAAACAATTTATGTTGTTCTGTTACTTATGCAAGTATTTGCAAAAGACGAGAATTGGAAATGTATGAATATGCAAATTTAAAGGGCTGATGATCAGTACATCAGCAATTATATATATATTTATGGTTTGGAAAAACTAAAGAATACATATTTAAAAATATCAACTTTAATTAATCTGCAAAAATTGATTATTAGTTGGGGACAAAAATTCCAAATGCCCTTTGTCCATATCTTAGTGACAAAAGATATATATCATTGCCCGGGTTAAAATGGCAGTAATTAGGGGAGTAAAATTTTCTGACAAAATTTAATCATGTATATACAAAAATTAATTCCAAAAAAAAAAAAAAAACCTAGCGAAGAGATGAGTTATCAAAAAAAATACTTGGATCTTTAAAAAGGTGGTTAATCGTTCCAATCTGCTTGAATAATCATAATCATGGCTGGTCACTCACATAGATCTACTGTTAAGAACGGACACAAGCCTTTCAAGTCCAAACATTCGTCCAAGGGTGCTTTGAAGAACAGATATAAGGGTAAAGTTGAAAAAGAAGACAATTCCAAGAAACAGAAGAAGCCAGCCTCTAAGGAACAACGTAAAAACTTAGCCAAACAATTAAGAGAAAAGAAAATTTTGGCGACTGCTGAGACCAGAAAGTTGTTCGAAGGTTCCAGTGGTGCTGAGAAAATTGTTACTGTGATCCCATTGACTGATGACATTACCGCTGAAGAAATCGTCAATAGATTGATCAATGCGGGTTCTTTGGTTGGCCAAGATGACTTTTCCATGATCCAAGGTGCTTCTGTGACCTCTGTGAAGATTCCAAAGTTCAAGAGTAACTTAAAGTTTATCATTCCAGACATGACCGATTTTATGGCCATTCTGGATGCTGCTAAGGTTTCGGATTTCGTTGTTTTTGGTTTGTCTGGGACTTCAGAAGTGGACCCTGAATATGGTGAGCAAATCATAAGAGCTTTGGAGTTACAAGGTATTGCCCATGTTATTGGTGTTGTCACCAACTTGTCAGTAGCCCAAGAAAAGGAAAAATTCCAAGCCGATTTGAAACAATCTTTAGAATCATACTTCAAGCATTTCTTCCCAACACAGGAAAAAATCTTCAACCTTGAAAACACATCTGACTCCTTGATTGCCATCAGATATTTATGCCAAAAATTCCCAAGAAACATCACGTGGAGAGATTCTAGAGGTTGGTTAGTGGCCGATTCCATCGCTTATGAAAAGGCTTCTGAACAAACCGCATCAGCTGAATTAGAAGGCATCTTGAAGATCGAGGGTATCGTCAGAGGTATTGGTTTCAATGCTAACAAGTTGGTTCATATTCCAGGTTATGGTGATTTCCAAATTGCTAAAATTGAGAAACTTGCACGTCTTGTAGTTGAAGACGAGTTCTCCGCAACTGAAGAGGCTCAAACCTTGGACACAATTTCGCCACACGAAGTCGACATGGAAGACTGGGAAAATCAGCATACCTACGATCAACAAAACAACGGTCGTGTCAGGTACGATTATGACTTTACACATACTGAAGATGGTCGCAAGCAGAAGCTGAACTTGCCTGAGGGGACTTCTGAATATCAAGCCAGATGGTTTATTCAGGACGATGTCGTTGAAGGCGAGTACGAGAGCGAAAGCGACGACGATGAAGATCTCATGGAGGATGGCGAAGGTCTGGATGACGAAGGTATGGATATTGAATACGACGAGGAAACTTATGGCAATAACCAAGATGATGCTCAAAGTGAAAGGTTTGTTGAATTGGACGCCGAAGAAGAAGAACGTCAATTAGCGATATACCGTCAAAAGGAAGCAGAAGACCGTGAATTCCCAGATGAATTGGAACTGAACCCATTGGAATCTGGTAAGGAAAGATTGCACAGATACAGAGGCTTGAAAAGTTTGTATAATACTGTTTGGGACTGTGATGAATATGATCCAAAGGCTCCAGAAGAATGGCAAAAATTGTTAAGAATTTCCAACTTTAAGGCCACCAAAAATAAGATCTTGAAAACTGCAATCCAAGAAGCACAAGTTGTTGCTGGTGACAAGGTTGCCATTTACTTGAAGATCCAGGACTCTGCCAAGTTTGCCAACTTGCAAGATGTCAAGAAGAGACCATTCACATTGTATGGTTTATTGGAACACGAGCAAAAATTGGCTGTTGTCAATTTCTCAATCCAATCTTGGGAAAGTTATGACAAGCCAATTCCTTCCAAGGATGCCATCATTGTCCAATACGGTCCAAGACGCCAAGTTATCAACCCATTGTACTCTTCCACACACACTACTCCAAACAATGTCCACAAATACGAAAGATTCTTGCATCAAGGTGTTTTAAGCATAGCAACAGCCATCGCTCCAGTTGCCTTTTCCAATTGTCCAGCCATCTTCTTTAAACAAACATCAGAATTCCCAAGAAAGATCGAATTGGTTGGTTCTGGGTCTTTCCTTAACGCTGAACATCAAAGAATTCTTGCTAAGAGAGCAGTCATCACTGGTCATCCAGTCAAGATTCACAAAAATGTGGTCACTATCCGTTACATGTTCTTCAATAAGGAAGATATTTCCTTCTTCAAGGCAGTTCCACTGTTTACCAAGTCTGGTAGATCTGGTTTCATCAAGGAAAGTTTGGGTACTCATGGTTACTACAAGGCTAACTTTGACGGTAAGTTGACTTCCCAAGATACTGTTGCCATGGCCTTGTACAAACGTGTCTGGCCAAGAATGTCCAAGCCTTGGGAATACTGATCTGGTTTTTCTCCAATTGCATTCTTTTTGTATATTATAATTTATTTTCCGCATAAAGTATTAAACATTATCGTGTATTGAAAGAAAAAGATTTTGGCAGATTCCTAAGGTTAATATAACCCATCTGTGATATTATTATGATTTATTACTTGATTTTAATTTGGAAAAGAAATTTGACACATTCAAATAACGCACGCTCCTTGTTGCCCTACAGAATTACTTCGGAGGCCAATGAAGAACTCTCCCACCGCGCACTCGCTTTAAATCCCACCATGGGGGGCCGCCAGAGGGAGCACGATTTACTATAAAAAAAAACTTTTCTTGATAACCTTACAGCAAGTACGTACACGCTTAACATATATTTTCCCTTTCTTTAATCAAAAAGTATAATAATTTCTGGAAGCATTTGCCACGATGAGTTCGACTATTTTCCACGTTAATTCATTGCCATTTCAGGGATTGCAGTCCCGTTATGATCGCATCCTAGAATAATTTTTTTATTATAATGGTCCTCGATAGGAAGTTTGGGTTTTGGATAATGGAACCTGAATGTCGAAAGAAAGGATATATCTTGTGTTTAGTTTAATTTTATTGTATACTGTTTTTTTTTTAATTGCATCCATTTGCCCTTACTCTTAAATTGTCATGAAGAATTGTTTTAATGTAGATCTATCATTGGTAATTATTTAAATAGGTTGTACTCTTAAGGTTAGGACAAGTCTTGGTCAAACTAAATAATAAATTACCCTAATTTACCCCACGTGACAAACTCAATTCTGAAAAAAGCATGCAGCACTTGCCCTATAACATCTTGTCACGTGTTGCATCAGGGCAACATGGTGCATATTCGGTTGTTTTTCATGAAAAAAAATTCTGAAGAAACAACACCTAAACACCACCCACGCAACTGTCAATGTTACGCGGCAATCTGTCTTTGGCTGGCAAAACTTTCCATCGCGCAAGAAGACTTTGTACGTGCAGCAGGTTTGGTTTTGGATTTGGTAAAAATGATTATCATTCAACTAATATCATCAACGTTACACGCCTACTAACAGTGAGTTAACATGAACTTCACCCCAACAGGTTAATATAATATCCGATTAATGTAAGTGGTCAATACCACATGAAACCAAAGAGGAATAGACTTTTAAATCCAAAGATATAACCAGACACATGTATTTTATAACCAGTTCAATTATAAAGTTCAAATGTATTTTTTTTCCAGCCAATCCATTAAAACTTTTCATCAATATTCAAAGTGTCAGGAAACCTTATTGAACAAATTTCAGCATCTTTTCTCTCTCATGTCAAACATAACTGTATCAAACATCATACTCATCCCATTTTTTTAAAATGGAATTAACATTGGTATACTTCAATATGCAAATTTGAACTCATTGAAAGATTTTGAATTATCGAACTACGAACTTCAAAGCTTCTTTTCGCACGCTCTTAATAATCATTTTCCATGTTTTTAAACAATAATGTCTAGATTATAAAAACCTACACTTGAAAACTTTTTGGACAACTCAACAAGTCATAAATGGTTCCTCTTTTTTTGTCATGTCAAATCCTCAGTTCATTCATTGAATAAATACTAACATTATCTCTTTCTCTAGCAAAATGGCTCACGAAAACGTTTGGTTCTCCCACCCAAGAAACTACGGTAAAGGTTCCCGTCAATGTAGAGTTTGTTCTTCTCACTCTGGTTTAATCAGAAAGTACGGTATTGACATGTGTCGTCAATGTTTCAGAGAAAAGGCTAAGGACATTGGTTTCAACAAGTACCGTTAAGCCCGCCTCTCTTTTATTTTCCATTTGTCTGATTATCAACTGCTAGGTCTTTAATTTATGTTTTTTTTCAAGATTAAAATGTTGTATTAGAATTTAATATTATCATATCAATAAAAGAAAATTATTTACGTAAATCTGGGTTGACTTATTTAATTGTAATTATGTAACGATTAATATTATTTCAATTGTAAATTTTCTGGTCACGTGACTTAACCGTCATTTAACCCGCAGAGCAATACATATTAGTCGAAAGGGCACACTTCAATGAGGCACAGCAATCAAATTTCAGTTTGAATAATATATATATATATATATATATATATCAGAATCTTCTTTGAACAAAATTAGATTTCACTTAAAGAAGAACAGTATAACTCAATCGGTGGGTTGTTTCTTAAATACAATAAAATGGCATTATATTATAATTTAGTTTTTGGGCTCTTAGTCTTTGAAATGGGACTATTTACACTTCTTTCATTGCCTTTGCCTTCCAAATTAAGAAAGCCAATGATCCAATCTCTTTCCAGACCATTTAAATTAAAAGAAGTCACCATTGCTATTCGATGCATTCTTGTCTTCATTCTGATTCTATTTGTTGACTCCGTCAATAGAGTCAGCACCATTAATGAGGAATTGTCTAGTTTCACTAGAAAGGAGGAGAACATTGGAGGCGTTGTTGGTATGAGTGCGTTTGGTGATCGTTCTGAAATTCAAGCTAGAAGATTCTATGCTCAAAGAAACTTATACTTGACTGGTTTCACCTTGTTCTTGACATTGATCTTATCAAGAACCTACGGTTTGGTGGCCGAGTTATTAAGCTTGAAGGAACAAGTCCGTGATTCAAATAGTGATGGTTTGGTATCTTCTATTGATGAGTTGAAGAAGCAAATTGCCGAGAAAAATGATCTGATTGATAGATTGAAGGATCAAAGTGATGCATTGTCTAAAGATTACGATGAGGTTTCTAAGGAGTTTGAATCTAAAAAGACAAAGTCAAGTGCAATTGAATAAACAAAATGTATTTTAAATATTCCTTTATTTCTATATTATACAAGTATTCTTTTTTCTTTTTACCCAACTTTAAACTAATATTCAGCCTTGTCATAAGAATTAGACTTGTGCTTTGGAATAAACTTGAAGTTCTCAGCAACAGGTCCAAGGAACATCTCAGAGATCTTAATCCAATCTTTGTAGTCATCACTACCCAACAAAGTTTCTAATTCGTTTCTACCCTTCCAATATTGTGGTCTCTGGTTCAACTTAATTGGGTATTGTTCCAAGACACCATAAGGAGTATACCTATGGAAGAAAGATAAAAACTCACAAAGAAATCTTCTAGAAGTATTGATCCCAAATTCATCAGACCCCCAATGTTCTAAGGCAAATTTAGCGTACTTTTCAATAATTTGCAATCTTTCAGTGGCAGATTTATCCAAATGTTGTTGAGCTTCGATTTCTTCAAAGATCCATGGCTTAATTAAGGCACCTCTGGCAACCATAACTGAATCAATGTTTTCATCAGCAATGGCATTGTAGTAATCGTTGAAATGGAAAACATCACCATTCCCAACAAATTGAACCCTTTGGAAATCTCTACGGTCCTTATCCTCTTCTAGCTCAGCTTCAGTTTGTCTAATCACCTTCCCAACTTCAGAAATATAAGACCAATCGGCTTCCCTGGTGTAACGTTGTTGTCTGGATCTACCATGAAGAGTAATACCTGCGGTTTGAGTTTCCTTAAGGACTCTAGCAACCAACTTATGGGCAGTTGGATTCTTATCGGCACAACCCATTCTGATTTTCAAAGTGGTTGGAATATCACCAGAACAATAATTCATGGAATTCATAATACGAATAATCTTACCTGGTTGTTCCATCAACCCAGCACCCATACCTTGTCTATATAAAAGATCAATAGGACAACCAGAGTTCAAATTAATCTCAGAACAATTAGGAGCAAACTTTGCCAATGATTCAACGGCCTGAGATGCTTGCCATGGTTTAGAAGTAGCAATTTGGATACCAAACCCTGGCATTTCTGAAGCATGAGCCTTTGGTAAGGCCCATTCGGAGTTCTTACCTTCGAACAATGGCTGAGTCAAGGCCATTTCACTATAGGTGACATCTGCACCCAAATGTCTCATTAAACGACGATATGGTAAATTACCAACAGTGGTTAATGGGGAGACGATCTTTTTGTGGTGTAAGTTCAATTTCTTCTTTTCACTGGCGTAATATTTGGAATCATGGTAAGAGTTGTAAGCCTCCTTGACTTCCTCAGATTTAGTAGTGGTAGCTGTGGACTCAGAGTCTTGTTCGGTTGGTTGGTTGGACTTTTTGTTGGCTTCATCAATCTCTTTGTTCTTAGATTGAATCTCATCTATAATCTTATTGATTTCCTTAGCTTTGACGAAATCAAATTTCTTCTTAACTAATTCATACTTCTGAGCACCTGTAGCATGATTGATTTCGTAGTTGACCAATTTAACAGCGTCATACTTTTCCAAATCTCTGATCAATTCAAACTTTTCTTCATCAAAATGACTATGCAAGAATCGACATTTGAACCCAACAGGACAATAACCTAAAGCTTCGAATACAGGACAAACACCTTCGATATCTTTTGGTTTCGTAGCAATATAGGTCTTTATATCATGAGTGAATCTGCAAGAATCTGGACCAAAATGACAAGATTTACCTTCAAAAGGATTAACAAGTGAAACACATAATCTGACTTCTTCATGTTCTTGTCTGTTATCTCTACTTTTGTTTTGACCTCTCTTCTTCTTGCCCCTCTTACCCTTAGATTCGTCATCTCTATCATCCTTCTTTTCAAGTGGTGCTACTTCTTCTTCGTCTTCTGGCTTGGATTGTTTGGCACTGACTCTGTATTCAGCCTTAATGTAAGCAACACCTTTGTCTCTTTCATCAGTGGATTGTTGCACAGAAGTCTCAGTACATGTTTCTACCTTTTGCTTCTTCAACGATTCATCGATGTTAACTGAATCTTCAGCTGTTCTCTTCACAGTAGTATCCATTATGATTAACGTTGAATCGACTGAAATTTATATGGAATAATTAAAAAATTCCATCTCTCGCAATCATTTGTATCACCTGAAATTTTTCTATTCTATGAAGGCCCAGCCAAAAAAAAAAAAAAAAAAAAAAAAAAAAAAAAAAAAAGAAAGACAAACTTCCCGCTAATTTCCGTAGATTGCCGAACCATAAACCTTTTTCGAGGAGATCTTTCTAATATCTCTTCAACATTCCTAATCGGGAAACGCGCAGGATTAGAAATTCCAAAAATTTATTTGTTCATTGCCATACATTGATCTTATCTCCTAATCAGGAATACCTATCCCTGGTATATGAAGTTAAATAGAAGACGTTTCCCATTTAAAACATCTTTTTTCAAGTGATTTTTTTTGACACAATCTTGTAACTCAAAATCAAATATTTGTATAAACATTACTAAAAGACCACATAATAAAGAAAAAAAAACATTTGAAATCGATGTCCAGCATAACACCAAGAAACCCTGAACATAACCCACTTTACATCATCAAGAAATGTAAACAGGAGAAGAGACCAGTATTCATCGCTGGTCCCATGGTAAGGTACTCCAAGCTACCTTTCAGATCCTTAGTTCGTGAATATAACACAGATATCGTCTATACACCAATGATTCTTGCTAGAGAATTTGTCAGAAATGAAACTGCCAGATTATCTGATTTCACAACGAACAATTTCGATACGCCGTTGATTGTTCAAGTTGGTGTCAACAACGTGACAGATTTATTAAGATTCGTGGAGATGATCCATCCTTATGTTGATGGTATTGGAATTAACTGTGGTTGTCCTATCAAGGAACAAACTAGAGAAGGTATAGGTGCAGCTTTGATGAGTGAACCAGATTTGGTGGCTAATATGGTTCATGCTGTTAAACAGAAGTTTGGGCATAAGGTGACCATTGAGACGAAGATCAGAATTCATAACGATTTAAATGAAACGATATCATTTGTGAAGAAAGTGGAAGCTGCTGGTGTTGATTTTATCACAGTTCATGGTAGAACAAGAACCACAAGGTCCTCAATTCCAGCTAACTTCGAAGCCATAAAACTGGTGAAAGAAACAGTCTCTGTCCCAGTGATTGCTAACGGTGATTGCTTTTCTCTACAAGACGCCTATGATATTGCTAACTATACTAAATGTGATGGTATTATGGCAGTTCGTGGTATCTTGGCTAACCCTACCCTATTTGCTGGTTATAGTAAGGCCACATGGGGTAGTGTTGAGAAGTTCTGGGAATATGCCACAGCTTATGGACTTCCTTTCAGATTGATTCAACATCATTTGTCATGTATGTTGGATCCACAACTTTCTAAGGCTTTATATAAGGATATGATGGATTGTAAGAATTTAATTGAACTTTTGGATTGGTTTGATGATAGTTTTATCTTAAAAAGATCCGGTGAGGATGGATTTGGTACTGCTGTGGAGATTCAATACAGACAGCAAAGATCTCTTCATATTTAAGTTTTTTTGGGGGGTTTCAGGTTTATTTTAATTTAGTTTATTAATATATAGAAAGTTGCATTTTTAATCATTTACTTGTAAAGTTGCCCTAAAACATCTTAATCGGATATTCTAACCCTTTTCGGTATTATTCGCGGAATGGTAAACATGCACTACAATTCATGACAGAGTTTGTTTTAGGACTTTGGAAGTCTGAAGTCAAAAAAAAAAATTGATTCGAAATAATTATCAACAAGGATGAATATAATGTAGGTAAACATAAATAATCTATTCATTCATTGCTGAAAAGAAAGGGATCTATAACCAAATATAACATTGAATTAGGGTATGTTCTAAAGAATATCAATTAATGCCATCACTCAACAAAGAATTAAGCAGAAGTTAACCCCTCTGCCAAAATAAATAAGATAACAAACATTATGATGATAACTTTCTTTTTTTTTCATTTGAACCACAATGAACAAGGTTTAGATTAATCGTTTTGATTAATCTCTTGTAATGACCGGTTCCTTAGTCATAGTTACACTGATCAATTGTTTGTCTTTTCATTTGATTATCAATATTATTTGGGGGTTATGATTTTCCTGTTTATATGTGTTGTTGTTGTTGTTGGATGTACTATTTTTAGATTCATCAGTACTAACAAATTATTTTTATAAAGGTTATATTCAACCTTTTAGTATTTTCTTTGTTTGTCCAGAACTGAGGAATGTGTAGTAAAACTTTTTCCAACTTTCTAAGAGCCAAAATTTTGTAGAATAGATATCTTCTAAAGTTAATGTATATGAATATAGATTTGTACTTGTACTTCATACGTATATTATTAGTATAAATATATATGCATATATATAACTGCAGAGAGAGAGAGAGTGTGTGTGTGTGTGTATGGAGGGGGGGAAGCACTAGTATATTTCAAATAGTAATAAAACTAGACACGACGACAAGAATTAGCATTAATAAATTATATATATACTTTCATATACATCTGTATATATTTCTCTCTATAATTAATAATTTTTCAATGAGTAGAATGGCCTCTATGATATTTCAATCCATTCAAATTCTTATATCTCTTCCCACAAACCTCACATCTATAAGGCTTATCCTGTTCAGCTGAATTCCCATCGTTCGGATCAATGATAGAGTACGTACCATCCGGGTTCAAGTGAAGTTTCTGGTTCTGATGTCCATGTAATCTATGATACTTCAAACCGTTCTGGTTCTTGTAATTCTTGTTACAACCAATAACAGGACATGTGAATGGCTTTTCTGAACCTTGGGCAACGTAAAGATTCCGGGATGGATCATCAATATACCCTTCGTCAACTTCCATGTCGTCATCAATGTCCATAGCAGAATCGTCCATTTGGAAAGGTGTTGATTGTTGCGAGGTGTGTGACGTTGTTGATGTGGTTAGGTTCTGGAGATTGCTTTGAGATCTATTGAATTGATCGATTTGTGAAAGGTTGAAATTATTACCGTTGGGTAGTTTACCTGGTTGTTGTTGAAACGAGTTCTCATTAAATTGTGGAGCTCCTCCTCCTACTACTCCTGTAGCAGACACTACTTGTCTTTGTGCTGCTTGATGTGCCTGTTGTATTGCTTGCTGTTGTAATACATGTTGTTGTTGTTGTTGTTGTGGTTGCTGCTGCTGCCTCTGTTGATTCACTTGTTGTTGCTGTTGTGCTTGTTGCTGCTGCTGCTGTTGGGCTTGTTGGTTTTGTTGTTGGTTGTTTATGAACACATCTGTTGTTGAAACGGTTTCGAAGTTTTGAATAGGCTTAGGCAAATGAGTAGGCGGTGAAGGAGAGATATGAGACTCTTCATAATGCTTCAACAAATCATGAAGCGTCGGCAATAGTTCGCCACAACAACTGTAATCTTTGCAATAGTCAGCTTCAAGATTAGGCAGATATGAAGACTGGATTGGTGGAGACATAGGGAAGTTGGAAGAAGCAACAGTGGGGTTCAAATGAGAGTGATTATGGTGAGCATTAAAGTTGTTGGCGTGCATTAGCACTTCATCTTTAAGCCAACTTCCAATAGTGACAGATCCCCAGCTGATACCACCCATACCTTGAGAATGAGCAAATGATTCTCTTCTGAATGTCCTTTGGTTGATATTTATGGAGTTAGAGTTGGCGTTTGTTGACATTTGAGTGTGTTTATGTGTTCAGTACTCTTTGATATATAGAGGATAATGATGAGAACAGTTATAGGTTGATTTTTTAATGATTTTCCCACTTGTTGAAAAAGTAAAAAGACAATTTAGATGATAATGATTCCCCCCGTTGAATGCGATGCAATTAAATAAAAAAAACAAGAAGACGTCAAGTGGATGGCTCACCAAAGTTTATATATATATATATATATATATATGGGATGAGATGGTTACTACTTGGGGTTCTAAACGATGAATATTTCTGGATATAAGTCTCGTTAGATCAGGCCTGGGGCTACTGTTTTTTAAACTGGGAGGGTTAGTATAAATTAATTAATTATTAATTATATTTATGTAATGTGTTATATATATGAAAGTATAAAGTGATATGTCGGTTTTATTTCAAGTCCCCTTCGTCTTGAAACTTGTGATGGGACCCGCCCACTAACCTGGGGCCTCTCTGTACGGTTTTCTCCCCCTGTGTGTAAGAAAGGCAAATAAACAACGGACATTCGCCCTGCTCAAACCCAAAGTTCTAGGCGGATTGACCCGCTTGATGCCGACAGGCTGGTTTGGATTTCTTTGCGCGGGAGGTACTACTAGTAGTAAGTAAGTAAGTCCCACGGTACATGTGACACCAGCTAGTCCCTGTTGTTTTCTCAATCGATATTTTATATATATATATATATATATATATATATATAATAACAATTAAAAGTTGGAAGTCACACAAGTTGATATATTTATGATTTAGAAGAATTAATGGTTTTCCGAATTTCTTGATATACAAATTTATTGTCTTATGACTTTTAAGAATGTTGAACCGATCGTAATTCGCGCCCACACCACATTAACGGTTAAATTTTGGTTCAAAATGTATATGATATCATTAATGTGTTAAGTTCGGTAAGGGCACAGGCAGAAGGACCGTTGGATTTAATAAATACTTTCGTGACCAATTAGATCTTGATACTACAGGGTAGAAAAAAGAAACGTTGATTTGAAGATATGCGAAGGGTAGGTACCCTACCATATTTTTAACCCAACTAGTTATGATATGGTATCAAGAAATTAATAGTCAAAGAGCTTTTCCTCTTGATCCACTTTAAATAAACTCTTTTGTTAATATTTGATCTATCTTGAGAGTTATTCATTATTTTCAAACCAGTAAAAAAAAATCATTTGAATTTCTTCGATTTCAATCAATTTCAGTACTATATAAATATAAAATAAAGAAAAAAAATAAATAAACAAGAAGATTAAACCGATTCGATTGTCCCATTTTATCTTTTAAATAATTGTCAATTTATATAACTTTTTATTTTTTTTTTCTTGGAAAGTCACGTGGTAATGAGTGGCCTTACCAGCTCTGCTTGAGTAATCCTATAGAGAGAGAAAAAAATTAAATTTTACAAGATTCATTTGCCGAATTAATTAAGAACAGTTTAATGTTTTCCCCCTCTTCAATTTGATAAGATGACGGATTCTACTGCAATTCTAAAGAAGAGAAAGATTAATGAGTCTTCTGAGATTAAAAAGGCTCCAACATCTAAGATCTTTTCACCATTCCGTGTGATTGGTAATGTTTCAAATGATATTCCTTTTGCTATTGGTACATTAGGTGCAACTTTTTACATTGCTACATCAGTTGGTCGTTCTTTCCAAATTTACGATGCTAACAACTTGCATTTACTATTTGTCTCTCAATCTCAGACTGAATCTAAGATCAATGCCATGACTGCCCATTTCCACTTCGTTTATGTTGCTTATGATAATAAGATTGGTGTTTATAAAAGAGGCAGATTGGAACATACATTGGCTTGTGAAACAACTGAGAGTATTAAGAAGGTCTTGGTGTTTGGTGATTACTTAATAGCCGTTACTAAGAATGAGATCTTTGTCTTCAAGAAGCCACAAGGTTCAAAGGTTGCCACTGAATTCTACACTAGTCTAACTGTATCTGAGACTGATGGTGAGATTGTAGATTTGATCCATCCAGCCACTTATCTGAACAAGATTGCTGTTGCCACTACTTCCAATGTTTTAATCTTCAACATTCACTCAGCTAAGTTGCTCTTCACTTCTTCTACCTTTGCTTATCAAATCACCACTATGGAGGCCGCCCCAGCCTTAGATATTATTGGGTTGGGTAATGTTAAAGGTGAAGTGATCCTTTATAACTTGAAGAAGGGCAAGGTTCTACGTACTTTACCAACCGGTACAGAATCTTCAATCACTTCTTTATCCTTCAGAACTGATGGTTCTACCCATTTAGCTGTTGGGTTCAACACTGGGGATTTGATGTTCTTCGATTTGGATAAAAAGACCCGTATTCATATCTTAAAGGACGTTCATAATGAATCCTTTGGCGGTGTCACTAAGGTTGCCTTCTTGAATGGTCAACCAATCTTGGTCACAAACGGTGCTGACAACCAATTGAAGGAATATGTGTTTGATCCTTCTTTATCCACCACTAATACCTCTGTTGTTTCTCCTCCACGTCATTTAAGATCAAGAGGTGGTCATTCCGCCCCTCCTTCCTCCATCAGATTCGTTGATGAGAACTCCCATTTCTTATTATCTGCTTCTAGAGACCAATCTTTCTGGTCCTTCTCCCTTAGAAAAGATGCGCAATCTCAAGAATTGTCTCAAAAAGCTCATAAGAAATCCGATGGTAAACGTGTTGCCGGTGCCACAGTTAAGGGAAAATATCCTGAAATCATTGACATTGCCATTGAAAATGCCCGTGAAGGTGAATGGGACAATGTTGTGACTGCTCATAAAAACGAAACTTTTGCTAGAACTTGGGATTCTAGAAATAAAAGAGTCGGTAAACATCAATTAGCAACCATTGATCAAGGATCAGTTAAGTCAGTGGCTATTTCCCAATGTGGTAACTTTGCACTTGTCGGTTCTCAAAATGGTGGTATTGGTGTATACAACTTACAATCTGGTATTTTAAGGAAAAAATATCAGTTACATAAAAAGGCAGTCACAGGTATTGCCCTGGATGGTATGAACAGAAAAATGGTTTCCGCTGGTTTGGATGGTATTGTTGGTTTCTATGATTTCTCCAAATCTAAATATTTGGGTAAGATTCAATTACAATCAGCCATCACACAATTAATCTATCATCGTTCATCTGATTTAGTAGCTTTGGCCCTAGATGATTTATCCATCGTGGTTATTGATTCCGTCACTCAAAAAGTCGTCAGGGTCTTGTGGGGCCATTCTAACCGTATCACTTCCTTGGACTTCTCTCCAGATGGAAGATGGTTAGTTTCTGCAGCCTTGGATTCCACCATTAGAACTTGGGACTTACCAACTGGTGGTTGTATTGACGGTGTTAAAGTCGCCAACGTTGCTACTAATGTCAAGTTCTCCCCACTCGGTGATTATCTAGCCACTTCTCATGTCAATCAAGTTGGTATCAGTCTTTGGACCAACAGGGCTCAATTCAGAGCTGTTTCCACTAGACATATTGAGGAGGATGAATTTGTTGAGATTGGTTTGCCAAATGTCTCTGGTGAAGGAAATGGCACTGTCTTAGAGGGTGCCTTTGACGATATAGCTGACCAAGATACTTTGTTGAACACCTATCAATCCGTAGACCAGATTAACCAAGCATTGATCACATTGTCTGTGGGTCCAAGATCTAAGGTTAACACTCTTTTGAACTTGGAAACTATCAAGTTGAGAAACAAACCAAAAGAAGCTCCTAAGAAACCAACCAATGCTCCTTTCTTCTTACAATTGACTGGTGAGAAGGTTGGTGATGATGCCGTTGGAAGAGAAGGTAAGTCTGTGATCCTAGACCAAGAACAAAAACAAGAACAACAAGAAAACAGTCTCCAATTGAAACCTGGTCAAAACATGACATTTGAATCTCAATTCACAAGATTGTTAAGGGAGAACTCTTCAAATTGCGAATTCTCTGAATTCCTCAACTTCTTAGTAATGGCTTCACCTTCCACTGTTGATTTAGAAATCAAATCCATCAACACTATGCAACCATTAACGGAAATGACCAACTTCATTAAGGCTTTAACCTTTGGTGTGCAAACCAATTTAAACTATGAATTACTTCAAGTATTTTTCCAATTGTTTGCAAAGAACCACGGTGATATACTCTACACTACTCATGATGTTGAATTGAAGACCGCTCTTAAGGAGTGGTTTGATTTAAACCACGGGAAATTACAAGGCTTTGAAGATTTGATCAAGTACTGTTCTGGTGTTATTCATTTATTAAACACTGCCTGAATTATATAATATTGTTTTTGCGTTTTTTTTTTAAAAAAAAAAAATCTATCTGTAATCCTTTAATCTTTGTATTTTTAAGTTTTTAAACTTTTTCTCCTGTAGATTCTGTTGACAACCCAAATGGATCAATTCAGCAGCAGCAGATTTTTCCTCTGGTAGGTAGGTCAACATTGTGTTATTGTTGATATCCAAATGACAAACAATACATTCAGTGGCATTGTTCACGACTTGGAAATATTTTGATTCTTGTAGCAATTTAAGATACTCAGTCTTGACAACTTCAACGGTTAGAAGATTCTTTGACAAGTTCGTCTTTGCCACAGAGTTGTTATTATTTTTGAGATATTTTAAAAGAATCAGTGATATTTCCTGAATTTGGAATCGAGCTTTGCCATTAAAAAGTTGAAGTATTGTCAAAAGAGGAAGCTTCAAGGATATTGTATTTGATATCATTGACAGCGCCTTAATAATTATATATTTCTTCTCGGCTTCTATTAATAACTCCATCAAAAGCAGTAGAATCTTCTCACTATCTTTGTTATTATCAGCGTATAATTGAATGATCAATTTGATAGCACTGTCATAATCTTCAAGCTTCTGAACCAAGATTTTTAAAACATTGTCGTATCTCTGTAATCTTTTCAAAACTATGATTTTCAACAGTAATTCATTTGGTTTGTTATTCTTCTCACTATTTTTGAAATATTTTGAGAGAATCAGTTTCAATTCAATGTTCCCAACCTTTAAAAACTCATTTAATTTTTCAAAATCTTTAGAATCATCATTAAAATCGGTTTTCTCCCAAAATAGCCAATAAACATCTATCAATAAACCAGCAAAATATTGAGACGGTTCCTTCAATTCCAAAACGATAAACTCCAAATAACTTTTCTTTAAATCCAACACCCCATCTTCAGAGGAGTCCAATGACTCAAGGAATTCCCATACGGTGATCCTCTTGAAAGAGTCAGCATATGGTGAATTTATTAATACTTTCACAGCATATTTTACGTCCAATCGAACCAGCAATCTAACATACTTTAAGATTAGATCCAAATGATCATTGTTCTTCAATCTCTGTAAATACCTAATCAACTCAACTGGATCAGCTGCTGTTGTAGGATAAACTAATCTCAATGCCTCTTCGTGATTTCCTTGTTTAAAGTAATAATCCACTAATTCCCGGTTCATCTCCTTGGCCTTCAAAACATTTATGATCACCTCAGGAGAGCATTGGTTGTCCAATCTTACGAGAGACCCAATCAATCCAGGATTTATCAAGCAATAAGTTAAAAATAACGCTGTGTCTATTTGTCTTTGAATCTCTGAGATGGCGTATTTCCCCTCTGATGTAAAATACGAAAGCTCAATTTTACCTTCTTTGTATTGAATCGTTTCCTTAGCGGCCAATGAAGATAATAATCGGGTTAATTTTCTTCTTGAATCAGTCAGATATTGTGCTAGAAGGTTTAATGTGTTCTTTCGGTCATTTGTTAGTTCTTGATTGATCAACGTGGTTAAATCTGGGTATAGTTCAATCACAGTCATAGGACAAGCAATATACTTCATAAAGGTTTCTATGGCTTTAGAATAATCCCTTTTTGTCTGAAATAATTTGATAGCTTTGCGAATTTGAAGATCTCTCAGTAAGTGGAATCTTTTACTTGCATTATCATCTTGGTCGTTCTGATGGTATTGTTCTAAAATTGAAATACCCTTTTCCAAGTCCCAATCTGCAATTCTCTTTATCATCACTTCCATTGGCGACCTTTCATATTTTGTGAGCTCACCAGCATAAGTCAATACTACGATAATTTGATAATTTTTGGACACACTTAGTGTTTGCAAGTTAGGGATGTTTAAAATTTGAAGATCTTTCTCTGTTCCTTGATGCTTATTAACAAGGCTTACATAGTCTTTAATGTGAATTTCATCAGCAGTACAGGCTAAATGGAAAGGTGAGAGGTTTTGTAATGATTTTGGTGTGGTATTCCATGAGAATTCACAGAGCTTATGAAGAGAAGCACCCCTTGTGCTTACTACCTGACATTTGGAGCCTTTGGAAATTAGCAATTGGTCTTGAGAAATTTCATAGATATATGGTAACTGATTGAAAAATGAATATCTAAAAGAATTGAAAGTCAATTTTTGGAATTTATCTTGGGTTTGAACGGAGTCTATGTTGATATAGTAAAAATTTGAACTGGTGGCAATCACCAACAATGAGGATAGTGTGGTGAACTTGAAGAAGAGAATATTCTCATCAGATCTATATTGACGAACCAATTCCAACGACTTATAGTCTCCATTCCATTCATATACCAATACCAAGTTCTTTGTAGAGATGGCAAAAGTGTTTTCTGTTCCATTGCTTAACACGTTAGCCGCCGTAATATCTTTAAAGGGTAATCTTTCCAATATTTCATCTTTGGTTATATCATATAATGAGAGTAGATAGGTGTCATGTGTTATAAGTATGGTATGATTGTCAAGTTTTTCTATGGTGTCAATAGATCCTTCAATAGCTTTGGGTTTAGTTCTTAACAAGTCAAGTGAAAGATTGTAAAATAGTAAAGATCCATCTTTAGTTCCTATAATAATTTCTGTTTCTGTTGTAAAAATGGCTTGAGCAGAGGAGCTATATTGTGTGGGAAGTTGTGATGAGATAGATCTTTTGATCACTTGATAATCAACATCACTCATTACACCAATTTTTTTTTTTTTTTTTGATATATCGAAATATTTTAACAAAGATTGACCATATTAAATATTCTTAAAACTTGTAAATAATAATTACTAATTTCTCAGATGGTCTCCCTCCCTCCCGCTCTTGCACCAAATAAAAGATGTGATCACGTGCATTTCGCTAATTAGTGTTTTTTTTTGAAAATTTGTTTTTCTTGGACAAATTTCATCCCAATATGCATATCTATGCATGTAAGACAAACAATTTCACACATGTCCAGCAACACGTGTATCTGCCGCCCCCCCCTTCCTGCACCGCACATTTGACAACTTCTCTAATTTTTTTTTTCTTCTTCTTCTTCTTCTTAGCTGGCTACTGCCATTTATAATGTTTGGGGAAATCCAATAAAATCAACTGCTGTGCATATAAACTCTTACAAATTTTAGCTCCATTCTTTGTCTATAAGTTTATTGGGAATCTCAAAATAATAAAAAAGAATGTCCAAACCTATAGATATTAAAACTAAAGGAAACAACCCTCCCATGTCACCATTGGAATTGACGACAGATGAAACCAGTAGGAAGGCACTTGCCTCCATTGCTCCTATCTTGGAAGGATTTACTCCAAAGACATCATCTAGTGAAAATAGCAGCCAATTACACATTCCACCAGCTTCTTCCGAATCGGGTTCTAACTCCCCTAGAAATGTCTCTGTGTCTTCTTCTCATATAATGAAGCCTCAGCTTCCAAAGATTGGTAAGATTGGTGTTTGTGCAATGGATGCTAAAGTGTTAAGTAAACCATGCAGACAAATCCTTAAGAGATTAATGGAAAATGGTGAGTTTGAGACTGTAATTTTTGGTGATAAGGTTATCCTAGATGAATCTGTGGAAAACTGGCCAACCTGTGATTTCCTTGTTTCCTTTTTTTCTAAAGGCTTCCCATTAAACAAGGCCATCAAATACGTCCATCTACGTAAACCTTTTATCATCAATGATCTAATTATGCAAAAGGCGCTATGGGATAGAAGATTATGTCTCTGGTTGTTAGACGCTGCCAAGGTTCCAACTCCCCCAAGATTAGAAATCTCTAGAGATGGCGGCCCAAGAGTTGATGCTGAATTGAAAGCCAAATTAGCTGAACAGGGCGTCATTGTTGAACCAGTCCCTGAACCTTCCTGGAAAATGCTTGATGAAGATACAATTGAAGTTGATGGTAAGACCTTGACTAAGCCATTCGTTGAGAAACCAGTTGATGGTGAAGATCATAACGTCTACATCTACTACGCCAAGAAAGATGGTGGTGGTGGTAGAAAGCTTTTCAGAAAGGTTGGAAATAAGTCTTCAGAGTTTGATCCTAACTTATGTCAACCAAGAACTTCAGGCTCTTATGTCTATGAGAAGTTTATGGATACAAACAATTTTGAAGATGTCAAGGCTTATACTGTGGGTTCTACATTTTGTCATGCTGAAACAAGAAAATCTCCAGTTGTTGATGGTATTGTCAGAAGAAACACTCATGGTAAGGAAATTAGATACATCACAGACTTATCCACTGAAGAAAAGAGAATTGCCACTGCTGTTTCAAATGGGTTTGGTCAAACTATCTGTGGTTTTGATCTTTTAAGAGTTGGCGGTCAAAGTTACGTTATTGATGTCAATGGGTTCTCCTTTGTCAAAGATAACAGCATTTACTATGACAGCTGTGCCAAGATCTTAAGAGATATGTTCTTTGAAGCTAAGAAAATCAGAGATGTGAGAAAACTCGTATCTCCAGATACTCATTCATCTGAAGAAAAATCACAAAAATGGGTCTTGAAAGGTTTAGTCACTGTTATTAGACATGCTGACAGAACTCCAAAGCAAAAGTTTAAATACTCTTTCCGTTCAGAGATTTTTCTTTCTTTGTTGAAGGGTCATAAGGAAGAAGTTATCATCAGAGAAGTCTCAGACTTGGAAATTGTCTTAAAGGCTATCAAGGTTGCCCAAGGACAAAAATTAGAAGATGCCAACAAACTAGATATTCTTGCCAACACATTAGAAAAGAAATTGAACTTCCCAGGTACCAAGATTCAATTGAAACCTGTTCTCGATGAAGATAACAACGTTGAAAAAGTGCAATTTATTCTTAAATGGGGTGGTGAAGCTACCCATTCTGCACTTTACCAAGCCACTGATCTCGGTGAACAATCTAGACAAGATATGGGCTTGTTGAATAAGAAGATCCTAGAAAATGTTCAAATCTTCTCTTCCTCTGAAAGAAGAGTCTTGATGTCTGCCAAGTTGTGGTCTGACGCTTTGGCAGATTCTCCTTCTCCAGATGGGTTCATTCAAATTAGAAAGGACTTATTGGATGATTCCAACGCTGCAAAAGATTTGATGGATAAAGTTAAGAAGCAATTGAAACCTTTGCTAAGAGAAGGTAAAGAAGCTCCACCGCAGTTCACATGGCCACCAAAGATGCCTCAACCTTACTTTGTCATCAAGAGAGTCGTTGAGCTAATGAACTACCACCAAAAGGTGTTAGAATATAACACGTCTCATCATGATTTGAAAAACTTGGACATTGATTGGTGTTCTGGTGAAGACTCTGACCTATTCATTGAAAGATGGAACAAGTTGTTCAAAGAATTTACTGTTTTGGAGAAGGTTGATCCTTCTAAAATTTCAGAGCTGTATGACACTATGAAGTTTGATGCCTTACACAATAGACATTTCCTAGAGAAGATCTTTTCCCCCGTCGATGATATCAAGAAGCCAACTGAGTTCTTATTAGTAGATGAATACCCAGAGCACAAATTATTTAAAGAAACCCATCAGACACGTAAATCCGATGAATCTCACCATTTATTTGATGACCAGATCTTTAAATACTTAAGAGAACTCTACAAATTATCTCAAGTGTTATTCGATTTCATCTGTCCTCAAGAATATGGTATTACTCAGAGTGAGAAGTTAGAAATTGGTTTGTTGACCTCTGTTCCATTAGCCAAGAAAATCTTACAGGACTTGAATAACATTATTGAGAACGATCAGCCTGGTTTAGTTGCCTATTTCACCAAGGAATCTCATATGTACACTTTGTTGAATATCCTTTATGAAAGTAACATCCAGTTATACATCAACAGAAACGATTTACCGGAACTGGACTATTTATCTCAGATTATCTTTGAATTGTATGAAGACTCTGCTGGTCAGAATCATTCCATTAGATTGAAACTTTCACCAGGTTGTCACACACAAGATCCATTAGATTTGGAATTGGATGAAAAGCATTACATCTCCTGTATTCCAAAGATTAGTTTAACCAAACATATTGATTTCGATTTGGTCTCTCAAAGATTGAAATCCAAGTTTAAGAAGGTTTCTTTGCCAAAGAAATTCACTGCTGTCAACATTTCAAGTCCTTTAACTGCTCCAAAGCCTTGAAAAAAAAAGAATTGCCTTTTTGTTTTTTGTTTTACTCAATATTACCATTTATTATAGGCGTTGATAACTTGAGTTGTCAAAAGTTAAATTTAATAAGAAATAATTACATAATCTAAATATTTATTTGGAGTGCACCAACCGATTCAAGAAAAAACTTGTGTCAGTCTTTCGGAACGGAAAATAAAATGGACTTACATAAGATATTATATAATATGACATAGAAAGCGGTTAGAAAGGAAAATTAAAAAAAAAAATGATATATTTTATAAATTGATGTCATTTTCAATTTAATAAAAATAATATTAAAAAAAAAATTATTCACATAATAATTGCAACTTTTTCCATTTTAATCGAACTAAGGGATATATATATTTTATATATATATATATATATATATAAATAAAAAGAGAAAGAAACCACAAACACATTCCAATTAACAAATGGTATCCAATAATATCGGGGGTATATTAAAGAACAAGAATGATTCTAATAATGAAGCTTCTGCACATAAGTTTATCGAACAGACAACTAAAGAGTTTAGAGATGAAGTTTTGAAAAACACCAAATTAAACTCTCAATTGACCTCGACAGAATCGAGAGAACCAATCAATATCAACTCCAACGCCACTTTAGCTAATATCAATACACTTGAATCAAATCCATCATTTATGAATGCGTTTAACGAATTAAGTGAACAAGATAAGGAATCTTTGAAATGGGATATAAAAAACCTTAAAGATAACTCTATAATTCAAAAGAAGATCATTGAAAATATGAAATCTCAAGGTCAAATGATCGAAGAACCAAAGACTCCATTTCAAGGTGCTCAAGAGTTAAACGAATATTATAAAGATGATGGAGAATTTGATGAGGAATTGGAAGGTTTTTCTTTAGGTGAACCCGTTGTTTCTACTAGTGCTGATAATCATGATCATAGTTCGGACTTCAGCTTAAATGACAATGATGAATTGACTCAACGTGATGAAGATCAAGATATGGATGATGATGAGGAAGAGGAGGAACCAAAACAAAAGATGACATTTGCAGAGATGAGAAAGATGCATTATCATAACGAACGTGTCATACCTAGTGGTTTAGTTGATGATGATGATGATGATGATGATGATGATGATACACAATGATCAAATTAATAATTATTTATTTATAATTTTATCAGATTTTTTTTTTTAAAAAAATTTATATATTTATTATATATATATTAAAATTAAATATATATTAATTAAATTAATTTATATTGTCAAATTAATACGAATATATACGTTTTTTTTAATTTGTAAAAAAAAAAAAAAAAAAAAATTTATA